>JAJHPF010000002.1:2805986-3078520 GCA_024447775.1 Carex cristatella
AGAGGAATGAAATATGATCCAAACTATTTGCTTTGTTTTCTACAGCGAAAAAGTCAAGACATGGTTTAAGGATCGCATATGGGTAACTGTTTCTCAAGAGTTCAATCTAATGGATATTTTGAAAAAGATAATAGAGCAAGTTGAGCCTCTCCCTCAAAACTACCTAGAAGGTGGAGAAGAGTATTTACTTACAAAGCTTTGCAAAACTCTTAATGGTGAGAAGTACACTGTAGAAGACCATTTACGTCCAAACTCTCATGACCCTGAAGCTGGTGAGAATGACCCTCAAACATTGCCAAAAAAGTACCTTCTAGTCCTAGATGATATGTGGAGAGATGATCTATGGACTCAAATTGGTGGTGTGCTACCTGATGCCAAGATTGGAAGTAGAGTAATCCTAACTAGTAGAAACCAAAATATTATCAATGAAGCTGAACCATATAAACTTCCATACTTAACTGATGAGCGGAGCCTAGAGCTTTTGATGAAAAAGGCTCTGCCTAATCAAGATTTGAGTGAAGGGTATCCCGCTGAACTGAATGAGGTTGGACAACAACTTGCTAAAAAATGTGGTGGATTACCCCTTGCATTGTTAGTTTTAGGAGGTTTATTATCAAAAAAACCTACAAATCATGCTGCTTGGAGTAAAATGTTGCGAACTGTGAACTGGGGTACTGATGGGAGAGATTGTACTGACATCTTGGCCACCAGCTACGATGACTTGCCGTTTGTTCTCAAATCTTGTTTCATGTATTTTGCGGCTTTTCCTGAAGACTATGTAATTGGTGCTCAAAGTTTATTACGGTTGTGGGTTGCTGAGGGTTTCATACCAGAAGAAGAATTCAGAACATTCGAGGATACTGCTGAGAGCTTCTTAGAAGAACTAGTGCAAAGGTATATATGCTTCAATAGTTTTACATAATATTCTATTACAGATTCATTAAACTTACCATTTGACATTCTTTTTTGTTTAGATAAGATATCCTACTTTTTAAATTTAACTGGCTCTTTAAAAGTCAATTCATATTCATGACTAACATTTTTCTTATAGGTTAAGTATTTATATTAATTAGTTCAAATACACTTGTTAGTCGTATTCATGCCAACATGTTTCATATAATACGGAGGATCCCATTTAATTAATCTTCTAATTTAATTTCAACAAGAAGTTTGGTTCAAGAGGATCAAGTATTAACGAGACCTTTCGATGATTCCATCAAATATTGCCGTATACATGATCTCCTTCGTGAACTTGCAATTCAAAAGGCCAAGGAAGATAACTTTTTCACAATTTGGTCAAACCCTGAAAATTGGAAGAGCAGCTCCAAGGCACGTCGTGTAGCAATCCATTACTCGGGTTGCGGTGAATTGATGGAACATGCAAATCCAAATCTCCGTTCTTTGCTGTGCTTTGAGGGTCGAATGCCGAATTGCTCTCGGCAAAGGCTCCTTAAGGTGCTTAGTCACATGGGAAAGAGTGATGATTCGGTAGATTGCGAGTGTTTTCATGGACTGAATCAATTAAGGTATTGTTGATTTTTACATAATAAAACAGTGAAGTCATCAATAGAGAGTATGATGAATTATTTATTTTTTATTGCAATTCTAGAAATATAGTATTAGTGATTAATTGGATCATATTTATAATCCTTTTTTGTGAAAAATATATCCCAAAAAAATTGATTTAATTGACATATAATCCAATTTATGTTGTTTTATTTTCTGTACAAAGCATGTGCACCCAAATATTCTCAAATGATTCATTATAATTTTCATTTATTAAAAGATCTCCAATGGACTTCTATAATTAAATTGGCACTAGACAATCTATTTATTAAATATGTGGCGGTGAGTATGGCATCCGACCAAAAAATCTTTGGTGCATTATTTTGAAATAAAAGAACTCAAGCCATTACAAGCAAATGTCTATTTTTCCATTCGGAAACACCATTTTGTTCAGGTATACACACACATTTGTTTGATGTAAAATTCTTTTTGTTGAAGAAATTTGAAAATTTTTATTTATAAATTTCATTCCATTATCAGATCTAAATATTTTAATTTTTGCATCATATTGATTATCTATAAAATTATTAAACTCTTGAAAGTGAGAAAATACTTCATTTTTATTTTTTAGTAAATGTACAAAGTTACTTTAGAAAAATCGTTTATAAAAATTACAAAATATTGGTATCCATTAAATGATTCAATTGGATCAGGTCCCCACCCAAAAGGTTTCTCGCTTTTACTATTTGATAGATGGAATGGTAATCTAGTATGTTTTCCTAATTTACATACTTCACTCCAATTTTGGAAAATCACGAATATATTTAAGGATTTTATTGGAAGATTGTCCTAGTCTTTTATGCTAATTAAAGAGTTTCTAAATTCTCTTGTCTTCTAACATTTACATTTAACTTTTCATAATTTAAAGGGTAGAGTCCATTTTCTAAAAAATGTTTACCAATTATTTTTCTAGTTTCCTGATTTTTAAATATTACATATTTGAAGAAAAAATTGCATTACAATTTAATTCTTATATTAATTTTTTAACTGAAATTAAATTTGTAGAGAAACTACTTGTATACAAAATATCGTTTATATTTTTTGAAAAAATATTACATACTCCCATGCTGTAAATTTTGGTCATTTTTGAATAAATATTGAGTGAGTCTATGGTACTATGCTATATCATGAGTTGATCCGTAATACGCATCAATATTTATGTTTTTGAAATCTTAATAGTAGGGAATTTTACAAACTGCCCATCCTCTAGAAAAGATCAAACAAAATACCATCTCATCAATTTTTTTTTTTAACAAAATGTTCTTGTGGGCCCCAAACTTTCCTTCCCTTCCTCTCCCTCTCTCCACGTTACACCCCCCCGGCCCTTCCTTTCTCTTCCACTCTCCACATAAATTTGAAAACTTTTTATTTTGGAAAGTGCCAAATGAAGAAGGCTTCATTATTACCAATTTTTTCATACCACATTTAATTTTCTAGACATCAAAATAGTGCTATGTTGCATTGATACAGGTACGATACGGATATGATGATATAGCAATTTTCAAAAATCTAAAATACGATACGCCTATTATATTTTTTTTTTATTATTTTAATTATGTTATTAAATCAACACCTTTATTATAGGTAGTTTAAAAAATAAGTTACACCATTTTTTTACCTTCCTAAGTATAATCAAACTTAGGAACCTATTCTAATAATATAGTCTTAAGACGTGCTGATGTATATGATTATATCTAAAAAAGTCCTCAGTAATATAATCCACAATTTGTGAAAAACTTTAGTCTACTAGGTAAGTAGATGAACATGTGCTGATCACCAAACAAGTAATATTGTGTGATCCAATTGTACGGCTACATATAGATTTCTACCCACCTTTAAAGTGAAATTGTGTATTCCAATAATTCATATTATAGACAACCTTCAAAAAGATTACATATTGTTTTTAATTACATTAAAATATAAGCTTACATATTGTTCTTAACACGTAACAAATGTTAAGAAAATACCAAAGAAGACTCGGTATGAAGGAAAAAAGATAAAAAAAAAATAATAATAACAGCAAGACTGGTACCAAGGGCATATATCCATGTTACAACAAATAAATATAAAAGAAAATACTACTATTCCCTCTATGTGACAAAATATGAAATATTATTTTGTACCGGGATAGCCTACTGTATTTGAGAACCCTCTCATCTATAGTGCCCTTTTGTTTATACCCTTTGAAACATTATTTTGTCCAATTCCATTTGTACCCCTAGGTGTCTGTGTTGTTCTTGTTGTGTGAGTCCCTTATAATTAACTGGATGCGATCATACCGATGAATTTGGGTTTAGATCGGAGCTAAATTTGTCCGGGCCTCGACGAAAGGTCATTTTAGACGAGAACCCGACAAGAAAAAAAATTCGAGTACCACAAGAATCGGTATTTTTTTTGTACAAACGGGAGTCGATACATATATGAATTGGCTATCAGAAAAACTCTTTTGCACCATACTAAGTTGAAGATTAGTTTAGTTCTTTACATAGAGCAAAGATTAAGTAGATCAGCTAAATAATATAAAAAAAACTGATCCAACTAAATTAATTTAAAAAAGTAAGAAACGCTAACTATGTTGTGTTGAGAACTTGAGATGAACATGCAACTTCAGGTCATACATACAGTAGAGAATCCAAGTTCAAAAATCAAACAAACAACTTCATATCATATCATAAAATAGCAATTAGGTCTTTTAGTCCGATTTTGTATTTCTTGCTTACCAGGCATAAAGCTAATTAAATTTGTGTATACTTTTTTTAATTGGAAATATAGCTAGTGTTCTGGAAACCTTAGTTGAGTTCACCTTTCTCCTATTTCCACCTTAGTTGAGTTCACCTTTCCCATACGAATATCTACTTGCAGACCGAATTTTATAATTTTTTAGAATTTGTTTACTACTTTTAAGATAGGTAGAAAATCACTTGATCTGAAATTCTGAACCATCCAAAAGCAGTGATTTTCTATCTATCTTAAAAAATAGTAAAAAAATTCTAAAAGAATATAAAATTTGGTCTACAAGTACATATTAATATGAAAATCGTTTTGAACAGTTCGGATTGACCGTTAGAATTTTGAAAATGAAAGTATTGATCCGTATTACGTACGGACTAAATCGTGATATGAATAATACCATAGACTCACTCATTAATCTTTGATGCAAAACATGTGGTCGATGCATTTTGATTTTTTGAACAAAGATTTATAGAGTTTGAAGCAATACCACAACATTTTGGGAGTTCTTGTTGAGCCAACCGCATGAAGTAGAATCCGTTGCATCCTGATTGCATAAATTCATTCTTCTTTGGTTCGCTGGATTAGTTGCCTCACTTGATCTTGGTTTTCTTGGACTGGGTTACTCAGACCCGTTTCACCTTTTTTTCTCATAATATTCCCTTGAAATGGAGACCTCCATTTTCTGACCAAATGGAGATGATGTGTCTCTTTCATTAAACTATTTTTCTTCTTTCTATTCCTGAGAGTCTCTTTCATTTTCTGTTTCACTTGACCAAATTGAGAATTTCCTTCCCTCTCTGTCGTTCTTCTTTTTGGTCGGAGATGAGAATGCAAGAACCAACATGGATATTGGGTATGGCTATCTTTTTTGCAATTTGTAAACCTATCAAGGTGATTTTGGTGATTAGTGAGGCTACGGTTTTGGGATTTTGGTGTGTAGACTCGATCTTTTGTTTTATATGGCTGTTGAACACTGATCCTAATCTCTCGGTTATGGATTTGATCAATTTTCTTGCTTGTTGGAGCATCTCAGGTTGGTAAGCCATAATTGCTGTTATTTAGGTTTGATCGTATTTTTCTGAGTTTCTGGTATTTTGCTGGTACTGTCTTTCTGGTACCTGTTATTTGGTATTGGATTTCTGGTATTTTGCTGGTACGGCACTGCCCCTTTTCTGGTTTTACTAATATTTTTGGTACTGAACTGGATAAGAACAAACATTCTTGTTATTTTTCTGGTATGGTTGGCTGCCTTGTGCAGCTCTTGGTGGCCTTTAAGGCACTTAGTTTATTTTCTTTAATCAGGTTATCAAACCATGGACTCTGATATGATATTGATTTTTGCCGAACAAAACAATGAAGTGATAAATAGAGAGTATGATGAATTATTTGTTTTTATTGCAATCTAAGTATCAAAGTTTTTAAACTGAGGCTTTATAAAGCCAATTTCTATATAGTCCCTAATGGTTACATAATGGTCAAATAAAAAGATGGAGTTGTCTTTGTTTTATTAACTAGTAACTTTTTTTTCTTTCTAATAAATGGTCAATGACGAAAATATCCCTAATAGGTCTGAGGCCTAACTGGTGCTCTAATTATCTTGTTTGTCAACAGGTATTGTCAACTTACGGGAATATTGAGTAGTAACAGAAGTTCTTTTGAGTCATTCATAGGCGGCCTAAAATTTGTGGAGACCATTGATTTCTGGGAACTAGATGATCATGGCGACTTGCCTGATGATATATGGAATGTGAAAACACTTAGGCATGTGACACTAAATAATCAGAATTATACCTCAGGACCCTCATCATCTACTGACCTAACAAATCTGCAAACACTCTGGTGTGTGAAGAGCAGAGAATCATGGAATGCACAGTTACCTAAATTACTGAATGTTCGCGGTTTAGTGATCGAAGTGGAGAGCTCGTTTTCATGGGATTCAATGGCCAAGTTGCTTGATACACTGAATCGTCTAACCCATCTTAGATTACTTGGCAGTGAAGTGCCGCAAACAATAGTGGAGATGGAAAGGTTTCCATTTTATCAGCATTTACAATTTTTGTATCTAAAAGAGCAGTCCTCACCCCCCAACAACAAGTTGTCGCCTGTGGTTGGCATGTTTCCCATCCACGTCACACGGCTTATACTCTGGAATCTACATTTCAAGGAAGATCCCCTGCCAGTGCTAGAGAAGCTTTGCAGCCTCGGGATGCTCGAGTTGACTGGAGAAGGAGTGAATCGAAAGATGAACTGTTCTGCTGGAGGCTTCGAACAGCTACATGAGTTGATATTTATGAACCTAACCAATCTAGAAGAATGGGAGATAAAAGAGGGTGCCATGCCCATACTTAAGGTACTGCAACTAGACGATTGTGAAAAACTAAGGGTGCCTCTCGGGCTTCAGTACTTGTCCAACCTCAAAGTACTTACCGTAAGTGGCTGCAGCGAATTACAAAATCATGAAGATGAGATCCGCAACGACATCTGCAAACATGTTCCCCACATAACTATATGATAGGGCCAGCTTCGATCTGTAGAATGCTTTCCTTTAATTTATTTGTGTTAGTGTTTCGATCATTTCCGTACTGCTATCATTTTATTTTTCCTTTTAATTTATTTGTTTATTGTTTGGTTTTGTTCTGGAGTCGTTGAATATGTTTTGAAATCTACAAAAGATAGAAGACTATGTATTTTACTTGTAATTGCCAAAATTGTTTTCTTTTCCTTTTAATTTATGTTTTCAAATAAATGATTATGTTTCGGTATAGTGGTGCACATATTTTACTGAGGTGCCCTCTAGATATTTATTTCGAAGATAAAAGACAAAAAAGACTGTATCTTGTTGATTTGCTTCTAGCGGCCGATTTTTTATTTTATTAATGATAAATTTTAAAATATTCTTCTAGAAAAAAGGGCTAAATTTTAAATTCTACCGTATAAGCGTGTTATCAGTTCGAAAAAAAATACGAAAAGAAAAATTAAGGGCCGCTATATGGAAGTCTGGTTCATTTTTCTGTATCAGAATTTCAAATTTCAGTTATTTTCAAATTTGATATTTTCCTTAATAATCTTTTAAAAGTTCTGATTTAAAAATTATATTCTATAAATTAAAAGAAAAATTCTAGCGTACATCAAACTTTTATGTCCATATATTAAAAAAAATATTTGAGTGGGGCTATGGTAATATGCATAAAGTAATTAAACTAAACATTTGATAATTTCTGTAGAAAAGTGATAAATTAAATCCTAAATCCTTAGCATCATTAATATATAATTTATGTAGGTTTTCTTAGGAAATAAGATTTAATTTTGCCCATTCGGCTTTCAAACTTATCATTCATTTCATTAATCAGTGGATTTGAGCTGTCAAATTTGAATATTGCACAATTCAAGTCAGATTTATTTTTATCCCCATTTTCTCTTGTAGTGTAATTTTTTTTATTAGTTTCTAAATTAGTACCATTATCTTTTGTTATTTTAGTGATTTCATTGATCGATTACTTCACAAATTTATCAGCACGAACTTTTTATGAATGAGTCTTCAGTATACTCAAAAAATATAACAAATCATTATTGTGCACAGTTACTACGTAACGAAATTATTGTAATTATATATTAGCACAATATTTGCTACTAAAAATATAAATTCCATTATATATAGTTTTACATCATTATGCTTAGTTTATCAGATTATTCACAAATAATAATAATAAAAGATGGAACAATCTGTAATAAAATCCAATCAATTTTGACCGAAATATTAGCCCGTCAAAATAAGTTCACTTTTTGGGGAATAAATGAAACAGTAATCGAATACGAATTTGCAAATTTGAAACCAACAATGCTAATAACTTTACCATAAAAGATTGACTCAATCTAACTTGAATCATTTCGATTATTAAATGGATTAAATACGTGTTTAAATTTTTTAATCCGTTTCAGATTGAATAGGATTGGATTGAATTTAATTCGGATTAACTAGATGAATCAAAATCGTTGAAATTGATCTAATTCACTAGTAATACATTCAGACGTGAAATTTATTAACTTTCTATTAATTTAGATAAAAAAATTGAATGCATTAAAATTAACTTATAAATCAACCTTTAAAAAATAAAACTCAACTTATAAACCTTCTTCATTTGACTACTTGACTTTATGATATATTAGTTTGAAAATTTATAATTTTCATATATAAATACATTACCCAATCAAAATAAGTACTTATTATTCCTAATCTCTGAAATACACCAAAATACACAGAGGTGATACCGATCAGGTTTTTTTGTGCATATCCTATCTACATAGTTTCCTACTTGTACTATTTATCAATGCCAATTCATATTCAATCAAATGCATTTTCTCGCTCTTTACTATTTTAGTGAGATATGCCTATTTGACATATTCAAATATTTATGAACTCCGAAAGGACCTAAAAAATTTATAATTGAAATAATTGAAAGTAGAATATTTTGAAGATCCTTTGTTTCACCCTTTCTAATTGAGTTTTGGCAACATCCTCTTTTAGTAAATGTCAACACAAAATTTTTGATAATTTCATAGTTCACTAAGAATTAAGATTTAGATGGGTTCTAATATCAACTGAAACTATCCAATGTATATTCTAATAACCATAATAAGATAATTTTAGAAGTCACAAAATTTATGAAAAAATAAATTATATACCAGCAAAAATTGCTAAGTAATATAATGTCAGTTTTCTCCATCATCTTTTTTGTGTTGTTTTCGCCATCATATAAACTGATATTGATTTTCTTGAATTAACATTTATGTGGGACGTATAATTTCAAATAATCGATTTTTGGTCCCATCACAAATTGTCCCACAAGTATGATGGCGGACATTTATAATTTACTATAAATTATATTTCATTTAAATTTCATTTTATGTGGATGACTAGATGGAATAAATAAATTCATCCATGTATAAGGGCGCTTGTATTATTTTCATAAAATACATAAAGTTTTAGTTCAATAGAAAATACTTGTAATATATTTTTTATAGATTTTGTTTTCCAGATCATTTAGAAAATGCTTCCTAAGCACTGTGCGACACATTTTATTTCATTAGATAATTTTGCCAATTTATATTAAAACATGCATTTTTCTGATTTTTTTTTTTTTATTGATGATCTTTTTCACGTCCTTAGTTTTTATAAATTACCGGCATATAAATCGAAATTTACAAAATTCCTTGTTACAGATTTTTTATCTTTTTAATACTACGAGACTACGATTAAGAAAATCACATAGGAGTTGTTTTGGGATTCGTGAAATTAAAACGGACGACTGAGATCTCAGGTTTTGCACTAGATATGTATTCTTTCGACTACTTTATCAAATTTCATCCTCCCAGGTACCTGACGAAAGAATATTTTACAATTAGTAGATCTCCACTGTTTCTTTAAACTTTACACGAATCTTACAGTCTAATAATACTATCCCATGCACTAGCCCGACTCCTAAAGCATATGAGAATCAATTTAACCGTTTTTTTTTTTTTTTGATGAAAGGCCCTTAGGCATAATTGTATTAAAACGTCACATGAGTTTAAATGTTACACAGGCCTTAGTTACCAGTATCTGAAAAATCTTAGAGTTACCCAATTGAAAATCATAGAAAGTACATAATTGAAAATACAGTAGAACTAAACAACTATCCTATTACAAAGTAATTACTACTAAGCCTGTGGTCCACTTCTAGATGTGCTATTTGGCACTGTATTGGCGTGCCAGTTCCCTCTTTTCCTGATCTCCGAGCCCAGGTAGCAAGGTTATGGGGTGTCTGTAGTGCCATTCTTGTTGTGTGTTGCAATGTGATAATGTGTTTGAACTGGTAGTATAACATCCAGCATTGTTTAACAGTTTCAGCTGCTTTCCATGATGGGAGATCCTTCATTTGGTTTTCCAGTATCGCATTCACCAATAGTTTACAATCAGAGAAAACACAAAACCCTCCTTCCTGTTCTCCTTGTGCCACATATTGGAGTGTTTCCCATAATGCCCTTGCTTCTGCATGAAATGGATCTCCCCCTTCCACCCTTTTGTACTTGACATAAACCAGATCTCCTCGTCTGTTAAAGACCGCCATTCCCATGCTTGCCCCTCTTACAGTATCCCATGATCCGTCAGTCAGAATTACTCTTTCTCCTTGTGGTATTGTTATAGGTTCAAAGGGACTGTTTTTTGTTGTATTCTGGCCAGCTGCGCTCTCCATGTGGATTGAGTTTGCCTTTTTTAGTATAAGTGTTGGTACCGGTTTTTTGCCAGTGAATAGCTCATCATTTCTTGCCTTCCACAATTCCCACAGTATATTGCAGAACCGCGCAATTTGTTCCTGATCAAGTGTGTGGCCGATCATAATTATGGTTTCCACAAAATTTAGAGGCAGGGCTTCCACTCTTAGTGCAAATTGCGAAATAAACCATGTTGTTCTAGATGTCTGACAGAAAAAGAGCATATGCATGACATACTCATTTTCTTGCCCACACCTCGGACAAATTGGGCTGATCCTTCTAATTCTACGAGCCAGTTCTTGGGTGGTTGTCAGACCTCCTTGAATCGCCCACCACAGAAACATACGAATCCTTGGTATTATATTTTTCCACTTCCAGATAAGTTTAAAAGCCCCCAGTTTTCCTTCCTGATAAAGAGTACGTACCTGAGTTCCTTGGCTGAGCATCGTGTAGCCTTCCTTGACTGTGTAGACTCCCTTCTTACCCGGCATCCATACCAGTCTGTCTTGCAGTATTGGGTTCAGTACCGGTGCACGCACCAATTGCTGAATGTGACTGCAGGCCTGCAATCCTAGTGTATCAATTATTACCTGCCCCTTCCACTGCTGGATCACGTGATCATAGAGATCTGCAATCTTCATATTTGCACCTTCACTTCTTTCGTTTGCTGGCCTCCTTGTCGCATCCCAGCCGTCATACCATGGCTGTCCTATGGCTGCTATATGATTTCCATCCCCTATCTGCCACCTCACCAGTTGTTCCATCCCCACTTTATTCTCCTGGAGCGCCTTCCATAGGGCACTTGTGTTTCTACCCTGTATGGCTTGCCAGAAGGATTCATGTGGGAAATACTTAGCCTTTACAATAGGGATCCATGCTCTGTCCTGTTCAGATACCAACTGCCAAACCAATTTTTGTATCAAGGCTTTGTTAAAGACCTCAACACTTTTGATACCCAAACCACCCTCATCTAGCTCTGCACAAATTTTGTGCCAAGCCACCATTGCCATATATCTATCATTGCCATGTTTTCCCCACATGAATCTTCTCATAATTCCTTCCAGTTCATCTATTGTTTTGCGGCTTAGTTTTTCCACTGACATGTAGTAGACTGGTACCGATGTTAGAACCGATTTGATTAGTACCATTCTTCCTGCATGTGACAGTAGATTGATTTTCCATCCCGCTAACTTTTCATGAAACTTCTTTACCAGCAACTTTCCCGTCTGTTGTTGCTGGCCTCTACCTTGTGCCAGGACCACACCTAAATATCTCTCCTTCGCCTCTGCCACCCTTGCATTCATAACTCTGAGTATGTCATTCTTCTCACTCTCACTGCACCTTTTGCTGAACCAGAGAGTGGATTTCTCTGGGTTAACCACCAAACCCGAGTACTTGCCAAAATAATCAAAGATTGCCATATATACCCCTGCCTCGGGTACACTGGCAGATCCCATTACCACTAGATCATCAGCATAGATACTATGTGTCAGATTCGGTGCTGTAGGTGCTAGTCTCACTCCCACCAGAGCCCCTTCCTGCGTTGCCTTGTTAATTCTTTTGGTGAGGCATTCCATTACTAGTATAAAGAGGTACGGAGATAACGGACAGCCCTGTCTCAATCCCCTGTTGGGTTTTATGAAGCCCGTCCCATTTCCATTTACCAGAACCGTAACTGTACTGCTTGATATACACTGTCGCACCAAGGTTATCATATTTTCAGGTATGCCAACTGCTCTCATAGCATGCCAAACAAAATCCCATTTAACCGTATCAAAAGCTTTTGCTACATCCGCTTTCAATAAGAATGCCTTCTCTTTATAATCACTGCTAGCAAACGAGTGTAACACCTCCCTTACCAGAATTGTGTTGTCAGAGATACTCCGACCTCGTAGGAAGGCTGTCTGATAGGAGGATATTACTGAGCCCATGTGTCTTTGTAACCTTGTGGCAATAATCTTCATTAATAGGCGATACATGACATTACCTATTGTTATAGGACGGAAATCCCTTGGCAGTAGCGGTTCGTCAATTTTTGGGATTAAAGCAATGTGGCTGCCCATCCAATCACTTGGCGGCCTCATAGTGCGGAAAACATCTTGTAATTGCTGAACTACCACTTCCTTAACCGTTTCCCAATGGTGTTGAAGAAAGCGCGCATGTATACCATCCGGGCCCGGGGCCCGATCTGGACCCATTTGGAACAGTGTTGCTTTGATTTCTTCTTGCAAAGGAATCCTCATGAGACCTGGCTGATCCTCTTGGGGTATCTTTGTCCATGCATCAGGTCCAATTTTGTCAAAAAATTCGTTCATATCAACTCTTTGTTGTGGTTGTGGTGGGCTGTACAGAGCCTTGTAATAGTTAACAAATACTCTGCGGATTTCCTTTTCTCCAGTGACCCATTCTCCTTGTTCATTTGTGATTTTTAGAATCAAATTCCTGCGCCTTCTATTTGTTGCCATGGTATGGAAAAAAGCAGTATTCCTGTCCCCTTGACAGGCCCATTGCATCTTTGCTCGTTGTTTCCAGTATGCCTCTATCTCATGTTCCGCTTCATTGATTTTTGCTAGGCATTCCTCTTCTAGGTTATGATCTTGTAATGATGGGTGCAGGAGCTGATTTTGGTATAGAACCGATTCTGCCTCTTGGAGCCGATTCTGTGGAGAGCGATATTCTTTTGCCCATATTTTTATTTTCGCCCCCATTTCACTGATTCGTTCTTGCCAAGACATAACCATAGAACCTTTCCAGCATTCTCCCCAAACCTCCTTAAAACCTTCAACCCCAAACCACCATGATTCCATTTTGAATTTTCTGCGTTTGGGCTGATGGTCCTTTAATCTTAATAATATCGCTGCATGGTCACTCTTTCTTCGCGGCAGATGTGTTACATATGCGTCAGCATGTATCTGCAGCCAATTGACCATTGCCACCACTCGATCAAGACGCTCAAAAATCGCCTCTGACGTGTTCCTCTTATTGGTCCATGTGAAAGCCGGGCCCTTGAAGCCCAAATCCACTAGTCCCCCATCAAACAGAAAATCCCTAAAAACTCGATTGTTCTTGTTTAAGGTCGGATCTCCCCCCACCTTTTCCTTCTCATCCGCGATTGCGTTAAAATCTCCCACAACGCAAACCGGACCACCACCTTGTATTATTCCTAGAATTTGTTTCCATATGGTCGGATTCCTGTTGTGATTAGGGTCGCCATATACACACACCAACTCCCACTGTACTCCATTGACTTGTGTCACCATTGCATGTATAACCGATTTAGTCTTCGATTTTACACTAACAGATGTGTCTCTGTCCCATAAGAGACAAACACCTCCGGACCGGCCTACCGCCGGCACAAAGGCAAAATTTTCTAAAGGCATGTCTTGAAAAACTAAATTTGATTTTCGAGCCGAACACTTGGTTTCAGATAGAAAGCAGATGTTCGCCCGCGTGGACTGGAGAAGTGCTTTAAGGAACTGAATCTTTCGGGGGCCCCCAACCCCCCGACAATTCCAAGACAAGAGACTCATTGGACCTGTGGAAGCGGTCCCTGACTCGCCTCCACTGCTCGTTTTTTGCTAACATGTAGTGGGATTATCTCCTCTTCCCCATCTACTATGTCAGACTCCTGGGAGTTGCCCAACAGAGCCAACTCATTCCCACTTCCATCCAGGCCCGATTCAGACCCCGTGCGCTTACCTCCCCCGCTCTGCTCCTCATGGCCCGGGTAGGTTAGGTCCATTCCCAGCTGACTGTTCCCCGGCCTGTTAATAATCTTAGGCTTGCGTCCCATCCCCTGTTGTGTTTTTGTGTTTCCTTGCTGTGGTGTGTTTGATTGACTTGTCATACCCGCTGTCAATTTTATTTCAGGTATTTCTCTGGTTGGCAGGTAACTGGAGTTGTTTATCCACAGACCAACCCTGTTGGAGGGGATTTCTTGGATGTCTGAACGGTCTTTAAACCGGGGGTCCAATTTTAGTCTCTGTACCCTGACTTTGTCCACACAGTGGCCTTGTTCATGTCCCAACTTAGCACAGAAAAGACATAGTCTGTTAACCCTTTCATAGACAATTAAGGCTGTGAATTTCCCAAGGGTTGGGTGGTTCACCTCTAGGCGGTCTTTCAAGGGCTGGTCTACCAACATTTGAATTTTAAGTTTGTAGCACCTTTGGCCATCTATGCATAATTCACTTACCTCAGAGAGTGGTGTCCCTAGTCTTTCTGCCGCGAGCAGAATCCCCTTCTTCTTTACTGCCTCGCTTGGTATGCGGTACCATAGCGTCGTCATCTCAATGCGCTTGACAGACGGTGATTCGAGATCTGTGGTCCCATATGCCCGCCTTGTCGCAATCGGGTCATCCCGATAATTCCAGAGTCCTCTGTGCATTACATGGAGGAGGTCGTTTTCTGTGATAAAGTGAATAACAAAGGTGTTCTTGGCAATCATAGATATCTCAGTCTGCGGGTTAATACCCCAGGCCCTTAGCATTGTTTTAATGAAGTTGGCCTCCACCACATTTCGGTCTGTTATTACGGCCGCGAGAGCACAGAGATTCCAGTCGCATGTGTTGACTGTATCTGGAGGTAGGTCTACTGCCGTTGAGTTGAGCGCGGCAAATTGTGAGAGGAAAAGCTCGTCAGCTGCATCCATTTCTGCACTTTGAATGTTAGCAGTACTTCTTTGTGGAGTGTTTGTTTGGGACTTCTTTTGCTGGGCTGGAGACTTTGTAGGGGCTCCTTTCTGACATTTACAATAACTGCGACAGTTACTTATGCACCCACTTAAATTCGAAATGGGCCTTCCCCATGCTTGTGAATTGTGGGCTGTCATTACTTCTATCACTGGAACAGGTAATAGGCCCTTTGTACTTCCTAGTGTAGGGGATGAGATAGAAACAGTAGGTTTGGGACTACAGACCTTTATCCTGTCATTAGACATTGACCTCCACTTTGGTGTAAGTACAGCTGTTTTTTGGGGCGCATGCGCCTGAGAAACCTCATATCTGATATTTTTTGTCAGTGTTTCTGAAACCGTCCTAGGAGAGCAAATTTCTGGGGCTAACGGTCTGTTTCGTATCTCCTTTTGGTCCCACAGCCCCTTGTCCTTACCCTTTGCCCCGTTGGATTGGATGTGGCGACTAACCGCATGCGACCCTACAAACAGGGTACTACTCCGTAATTCAGAGCAAATGACATGAACATCCCCTATTGTGATCGCCACATCTTCCTTTGGCTCAGAGAGGATATCCCATCCTTTGGCCATACTGTCCCTGACATGCTCCCAGGTTCCCCCTTCTCCATTCACTTTGCATTCTCCATTTTCTCCAGTGAACATTCCCCCTGGACCTGTTCCCGTATAGGCCACACGGCTTTGGGGTTGGTCCACCGTTTCCCCCTGGACCCATGTTTCAGAACCTGCTGTGGAAGAAGAAGAAGGCGGCGGGCTTCATGGTGCCTGGTGGTCCAGCAACCTCCGATGGGCTGCCAATAGTGTGGTGCGTGTATCTTCCTCTCCAGTTGGTTCATACCTTGCTTCCTGTGGAGGGTCTCCGATGTAGTCCCACCGGATTATCTCAAAAAAACATTCTTTCCAAAGAGAATTGAAAGGCAACACGCTTGAGAACGGTATTCTTTTGGGGTCAATGCACGCAATTGTGATATTTATTTCCTTCTGGTCCTCACCCCTCATGTTCTCCTGTTCCAGATGGTACACGTCCCCAAAGTCGGCCACTACCAATTGAACAAAGAAAGGGTGCCAGAATTCAGGAGGGAATCGTGTGATTTGGATGTGGACATGGAATAGTTTTGGTTGGTGTTGTGCACCTGTCATCGTATCCCAAATTTCCATCTTCCAGCCCGAGTTGTAGCCCCAATCACGTATCTCAGTAAAGATCCCCTCTCTGTCCAGGTCTTGCGGGAGCTGCAGAATATAGATATCCACCGTTTTTTGGTTGGCGGTGAATCTTTCCGGTGGACCCCCATATTTTCCAGCAAGGTACCACTGCACCTCCCTTATACAACCCTGTCCGCTGCAGTTCCAGTCCACTGCCCTGACCATGATCGATTGCTTGAGTCCTATCATTTTCTGGTCATAGAGATTATTAGTCGGTAAATATGCACAACCCTGTATTACCTGCCGATTGCACATTGGGAAATTCTGATCCATTTGTTGGTGTTTGGTGAGATAGAAAGATTATGGTGGGATAGATAGAGTGTACTGAGTTCGGAAGAAAGTTTGGGAGAGTAAAAGATAGTGTAGGTAAGAGTTGGTAAGTGAGAGTAGAGAATTTTTTGGGGCACAGTAGAATAGTTGGTTGAAAGATGTCAGACCATCAGTTAAGGTTCCAGTGAGTAAATGTTGGTGGTTGGATTCAAGATCATTAATGGCGACGGGAGCTCCATTACTGGCCACTTTTTTTTTTCAAGGCTCCATTCGGCCCCAGAATTAAGTTACTACAACACACCCGCGTTATTAGTCGTCCCTCTCGTCTCCCCCCAAACCAAATTCCGACTAATTTAACCGTAAAGTGAGGTGAATATTATACGGTACATGGGAGGATACGGATCCCTACTTTATCCACTCCCTCTTCCCAGTCGCCATTGCCATTTGCCAAGGTGCTATCTCGTTTTCTATCTTCAGCTAGACAGCTACTAATAATGCTCCTTCAACTGCGTCTTCTCCCTCGCTTCCTCTCCATTTCAACCAAACCCTGCTTCTCTCCATTCTCTCCGCGAGCATCTCATTTAACAACCCTCCCTCTCCCTCTCCCCTCCCCTATCATACCCGATTCGGATCTGGACCTGTCAGTTCAAAACCCGATAACACTTCCTCTCCAGAAGCTCTTTGTTCCGCCCGAGACCGACCTCTCCGGCAACACCAAGTCAGCACACAGTCGTGTCCTCACAGGATCTAACATCGTTTTGGGTCCGTACGCGCGCGACTCGCAAGTGGTCAGCGCCGAATACGTTAAGAGCAGTGTACGGACAGTTGATTGCCCCTCTGACGGAGTGCCTGAGTTCGCACTTGTCGGAAGGTCGAATGTTGGCAAATCGTCGCTCCTTAATTCACTCGTTAGAAGGAAGAACCTTGCGCTTACATCCAAGAAACCAGGTTTGTTAACAATGAAGAGTATTTTTTTGTGAAACATTAAATGTTTTATATTGTTAGTTGGAAAGCTCTTAACTTTGTGGTTCAAGGGGGATATTGTTAGTTTAATTGTAAATGGATTTAGTTTTATATTTGTATACTGGTTTAGTTTGTACTAAGTTGCTTCTCAGAAAGATGAAAACCACTGTAACAAGTACTAACAACTGAGAAGCCTTGTTTGTCAGCTTTTTATCTTCAAATTTGTTATTTTTTAGTCTTACATTATTAAAGCGTTTTGGGCTTGTGTGTTTACTGTTGTATTGCTGTTAAGGGTATAGGATTTTAGGAAAGGCCAGTTCTTTGTACCTTTTGTGTTTATTAGAATAGTTATTTTAGCAGAGAAGAAACTAAATTTAGTTCTCCAAAATTGAGGATTTGGTTCCCAACTTGGATAGATATTAGTAATGGATGGATTGAAATAATTAAAGAAAAATGGGATGAGGATCAGCGGACTCGTCTGACCAAATTTAGAACTTCGGGTTTCTTTTGATTCAGTTTTTTTTTGTGCGTGGTTAAATTCATTTCAATTCACATCTTTCTTGTAGGGAAAACACAATTGATCAATCATTTCAAGAGGCTATGGGTATGTGCCACTCTTTATATATTTATTCTTTTTATATAATTTCAAGGAAGTTTTAGTGCCTTGTCCAGTTGTCCTACCAAATGTGTATATTCTTATCTCTCTCTCTCTCTCTCTCTCTCTCTCACTCACTCACTCTCTCACACACACGCACATACAAACAGACCCTCTCTCAGTTTTTTTTTTTTTTTTTGTTTTGACTTGCTTTGTAGGAGTGTCTGATATTTTTTAATTTAATTTAATGGGTAGGCATGATTGTTCGAGGCTTTTCAGAGCATGGTTAACTTCGGAAATCCCAACTTTTTCAGTACATGCAAATAACACACTATTTCTCATACAAGTTCAGTTACATTTTTGTGAATGGGTTTAAGCTGTCAAACATGCAAATATAGTCTCAACGGTCGGTTGTTAGTCTTGGTCTCAGTAAGCATAAGGCATGTCGTAGATCTTAAAAATATTGTAGATTCTAGGGTTTAATATTACATTATTTTGGGCTGGCTTAAACCGATGACACTGTCATCGGTTCTAGCTTTCTGAAACCGAAGACACTGTCATCGGTTTTAGCTTCTGAAACTGATGACATTGTCATTGACAATGTCATCGGTTTGGATAGATAGTAAATTTCATAAATAAATTGTATAGATTGTTAAATTTATTATTTCTTTTGTATATTAATAAAAATTTCTGGCCAACATACAATATATAGTTAACACACCTGCAAGACGACCATTTAAATACAATTAACAGCATGAAACCTAAAAGTAAAACAGATCACAAATCAACAGTAAACTTAATTTAGTCATGAAAAAGTCATCCTTTAAAACAAACACAACAAAATTGAAACACAATAAAAAAAATTTTTGAAAATTGAGTCTTTTCATTCGACCCTTTGCAGTGTATATAGTTATTATTCCTTAGCTGGAACTGTATTAGTTATTCTTTAGAAATTATATTTAGGCCTTTAATCATCAAATTTCCAATCTACTGCGCGCCAACAATACTATACCAATGACTCCCTGAAAATATTTCCTATTATGTTCACCCAAATTGTCACTTCAACCCCCTTACCAAGGCACCTACGTGTGTGATCCTCATTAATTCTAAAAACACAAGTGGTTATATGTTTGGTTTTCACATATTTGAACAAATATTGTCGATTTATTTAGTTTTAATCCCAAATTATTATGCACTAGCAGTTAAGACGTGCTCCGCTGCGTCTCTATATATCACATTCTCCAAGTAAAGGTTGATTAAAGATCTTACAAAATTTTGCAGAAAGATATGAACACATAGTACAATTAATTATAAATGCATTTTCAGCACAACATACAACTACAACTACAACTTATATAAGATACAATGGAGAGTCTAATATACAAACCGATTGATATATGGTTGATGCTTAATGCTTAATTCTAAATCTCTACTTATCTCAAATGAATACATCTTTCCCAATCACTAAGAACAAAATAGTAATCTTTATTCATTGTACCCATGGTTTTGAAAATCAAAATCGGAATGGGAATCGGTCACTTGACCATGGAATCGGAATCAAATAAATCGGCTGAAATCGACCGAATCAGATCGGAAACTCAGATTTACTTCTTTTGTACTAAAAAAAATAGGAAAAAAAATGGTATTTGGATACTTAATTGTTTAAATATTAATAACACTCATAATAATTAAATTCTGATGGATAACAATTAAATTTGGTAATTATTTAAAATAATATTAAACTTATCTAATTTTAATATAAAATAGACTATTTCATAAAATAATTAAAAAACCTGAATGATGTTCTCTAAAGAAAAATAAAATGTTTAATTTCTACATTTTATATTTTTTTAACAATCAAATTTGTAATCTAGTACAATCCCATTCTTTAGTTTAGTCGAAAAAAATAAAAATAAAATACCGTTGTGTATGCATCTCTTTCACTCTAGTTAAATATAAAAAATATAAATAAAATAAAACAGTAAAGTCTTCGCAGGCTACCGACCTAGTAAGTCACGCAGGGAAACAAGCACACTTTTGAGTCTCTGACTAAGTATTTTGTTCAACAGACAACACAAGAAAAAGTTAATTTCTTGGATCACAATATAAAATGGACAAGGTTTATCATGAACCACAAGAAATTCAAAAGTTTTATAGTACAAAATTATACACCAAGTTTAGCCACAGAAATAACTGAAGATTCTTCCTCCTAGTCCTAGCAAGGGACTTCGCCCTTTCCAAAAAAAATTCGAGCACCATTTCCTTCTTCAAAAGATGCAAAATTGAACTTAAATCTCAAATCAATAACAATGATTTTCTTGCTCTCCACCTCAACATACAACTGAAAGCTAAGGTGTGAAATCAAATCAGTCGGACAATGTTTTCACTACTCATGTACTGACTTGGGTGAAACTCAGTCTGACTCGACTGAAAATCGGAGAACTCAGCCGAGGCAAACACTGTTCAACTAATTTTTTATGAGAAATTCGCATTGGCACGAGACTTGGATAAACTCGGATTGGACCCGACCAACATCGAGTTGACTCAGCCGAGTCAACTCAGACTTGGCCGAATTTTCAAACTATGGTTATTCAGTCTTAGTACTAATGTTCTTTGTATTGACTTCAAACGACGAATTTAAACTGTTGAAATCTTTTTATCTTACGAGTGATGCGTTAAATGCAAAAAAAAAAAATAATTTAAAATAAAATTTGTATAGAGTCAAGTGGTCAAAATATTTCTCAGAAATGAATGCATTAAAATTAATTTATAAACATTCTAATTTTGACCACTTTATTTTATATTGAATTAATTTGAAACTACATATAGATACATCACTCGTAAATTAAAAAAATTTCAACGATTTAAATTCATCGTTTGAAGTTAATATGATTGTACTCATCGTCCGAGATAGACTTCCGTAGATTTTCAGAAAGCAATTGTGTCATGCACATCAAAATTGACTTTGTCGATTAGCAAGTCCGTCTCGGGCTGAAGCCCGATCATGTACTACATACTTCATTGTTAGAAGCTACTACCACAATGATGGAACAGCAATTCCTGAACTGAATTGATCATGTCCACAATATTAATAATATTGATTTCGTTCAACATTTTATTCTACTAAATTTAATTTATTAGTTGAATTGTGATAATACAATCTTTTCTTTGAAATTAGGTATTAGCTAAATAAAGATGTATTTGATCCACTGTGTTATGACACATATATTTTTGGATATATAATTGAAGATTCATGCTAAAGATAAAAAGATCATGGAAATTTGATTGTCTATTTTATGCAATCGTGTTAAATAGTAGTTACTTCATAGATTTTGTTGTTCTCTGATCATGCATGTTGAATTTTGAAAAGAAAAAAAAGTTGTTGCTACAAAAATCAAGTATTAATCACCATGCATGAGTTAGATATGCATGACATTTCCTCATAAGAAAGTTATTTAAAGTTTTCAATCAAAATGTTCATAATATTGCCAATTTTGTTACATTGTACATTTGTAGGAATTGTTACATTTAATAGGACTATTTTTCGAACATCACTTCGAAATAAAAATATGTACTGAATTAAGAATTTAATTTTTAAGGTAAGAGAAATGCCATCAAACAGAATGCAACATAAAAACATATTGAATCTTTAAAATTAAATCACAAAATGAAGTTGTTAATTTCATAAATTAAATTAGATATACCCACATATTGATAAATATTTATTAGTGAGGAGAAAAATATTTTTTTGCCATAGGCTTAAAATTGATAATAATTAATTATTTATTCATCAAACTATTGAAAATACTTAATGACTTGATTTATCTTATAGGCTTATGCTTAATGACTTCAATTTTAATACGTGTTTTGAAAACTTGACTGAATCCCTGCTTAAAAAAGAACAATTTACTATTGCGACCAATTTTTTTTTTACTTGTTCTTTATATTAAACTAGGACTATTTATGAAATTTGTTTCGAAACAAAAGTACCAAGTGATAAAGAATTTAAATTTTTAATTGAGACAAATATTATCAAATAGAATCAATATCTTCGTCGGGATTAATTCATGTCCACAATATTAACATTGATTTCCTCCAATATTTCGTTCTACAAATTTTGATTTATTAATTGAACGGTTGTAATAGAAACTTTTCTTTAAATATATATAGCTAGAAGATGTATCTGATATATTGTGTTTTCATGCATGACTTAGATATTTGTATATATAATAGATGCCTCATGTTAAAGATAAAGAGTATTATGCAAATTTGATTGTCTAGCTATCCTTAGTAGTTATGAAAATTTGTGTCTTTGAAACAATAATAGTTATATTAATTTACCCACTCAATTGGGTTTAGATAGTAATTCATTAAATTTGTCTCTAGTCATACATGCTAAATTTGAAAGAAAAAGAAGTTCACTAGTGGAAAATATACAAAAATGATCAGTCAAATCAAGCCATCCAGCTATGGTAATATGCATATTACGGATCGATTGAGACTATGAATCCGTATCTTTATTTTTAAAGTTTGAATAGTTGATCTGAACAGTTAAACATGATCACCATATGAAATGTACTAAAGACCAAATTTTACATTTTTTACAATATTTTACTATTTTATAGATATGTAGAAAATTACTTGATCTAAATATTCTGGACCACCTGAAAGCAGTGATTTTCTACCTATATTAAAAGATAGAATAAGTTCAAAGAAAATGTAAAATTTAGTTTTCAAGTACATTTTCATATGGATATTACGTTTAACGGATTAGATCAATTGTTTGAACTTTGAATATAAAGATATAGATCCATAGCACGAGTCAATCTATAATATGCATATCACCATGCATAGCCTGACTCAACATGTTTTGTATTTTGTTATCAGTTTATTGTGTCTATAAGCCAATTACACAGCAAAGTCATGCTAGACAATTGGCTTGAACTTTTGATCAAAGTTGCTAAATGAATCTTTACACTCGTATGTTTCAAACTCGTATCTTTACACTCAACATTGCTTTACACTTTTTTCAAACTCGTATGTTTCAAAAGGCCCTGATTTTGTTGCTAAATGAATCTTTTAGAAGCTAAACTCATGGTGTGATATCTTAACATTTGTAAAGCATATTTGGAAAAATTAGAATTTTGTGAGTTCATTTTTTTGTGTTCCTTTTTCTTGGTTCCTGATTTTTTGTTTTCAATAGCTTGAAGCATATGATTGTAGTTCACTTGGTGCATCAATAAATATTAAATACAGGTAACAACTTCTATTGTCAGCTAGATATATCAGAAATCGTATAAAGTTGGCAGCAGCAAAGGTAGAAATACTAACAAAGCGAAATAGTTAAAGTCCAAATCATTGAAATCAATATACTTCACGAGTAGGTAGCAACATAGCCGTGACCTAAACCAAATCAGTATATGTACTTGAAAATACATATCAGAGGCCAAATTCTTGTACTATATCAGTTCAGCGCACTTTTCCGAAGCATATGTACTTAAAAATAGCCTATGATACAGTACAAGAATTTAAAATAAAAAATAGAAACTTTTATTGATCTACTTAATAAATTGTAAATTTCATTCTTACACCAAAAATAAATGTTAAATTAATGATAAAAAAAAAAAAAACACGTTTGAGAAGACACGAAACATAATTTCTTTGGCAGCAAAAAAGGAACTTTTACTTAAGACAAAAATAATAATATTTTTTTTCTTTTTGTTATATTTTAAAATTAATCACTTTTTCTTACATAAAAGTTTTTTTTCTTTTGTGCATCAGAAATCAACAGTGTATTTTAATTTAATGTTTAAATGGTTAAATTAATATGCAATTGGGCCATTGAAAAAGCCCCGATTTTTTTTTTTTTACCACTCTTCCAATTTTTATTAAATTGAAGACCACTGCTCTCCGGATTTGTACAATATTGACACCCCCGCACAATGCTTTTGCGCACCCACACAGATCGGATCCGCACAACGCTTTTGCGCACCCAGATCCGCATAACTATTTTGCGCACCCCCGGGTCCGCACAACCGTTTTGCGCACCCCCGGGTCCGCACAACCGTTTTGCGCACCCCCGGGTCCGCACAACCATTTTGCGCACCCCAGTTAGAGTGCCCCGGGTCCGCACCACCATTTTGCGCATCCAAAAAAGTTATAAATTCAGTTTTGTCAAAACTGTTTTCATTTTGCGCAAGGCTGGTTCCACACTTCCACACAACAAATCATCAAGGCAAGCACCAAAGGTATTCTTCTTCAGTTCTTTATTTTTTTTTGAAATTATTTATTTTACATTATTATTTTTAAAATTAACAGTAAATTTATTAATTGTTAGGTTTGTTCAATTCAACCAATTATGATTGGAATTGCTTCTTATTTTGGTGGTGAAGTTTTACACGGGCCAAATGGTGCTTATTACAGTACTCAACCTGCAAAAATGTTCAATATCATGCCAGATTTAGATTTTAGAGGTATAACTAGAGAAGTGTACCAGCAAGTTGGCATTGATCCAAATTATTATGAAGTAGTAATTTCTGCAAGGATCAATATTGGTCAAGGCAACCAAACCTGGTTCCAACAGCTCCCGGTACAAGACGATAATAGCTGGGGGTTGTATACCCAAATGACAATGAATTTGACCACTCCTTTCAAGTTCCTAGAGTTATATATTGTAGCCAACCCTAGACAGAATTCCAGACGTAATCCAAACCAAAATACCAGAAATAATCCCAGACAGAACACCAGACCTATGCCGCAAATGACACAGGGTAGGGTTATTGAGCAATCTGTGACGGGTCCTGTACGGGCCCTAACTTTGGGGAGTACTAGTTGGGCCCAACCTGAGATGGGACGTCATAGTACTAGTTCTAGTCGGGCCCCATAGACAACTCACGTCCTGGAGAGATAATGTAATCTCTCCAACGGGCAGGTGAAATGTGTGTGTCTCCAGCCGCCACCTCTCGACCAGCGCAGATATAAGTGCGGGATCTGCTATAAAATGGCTGAGCTGTGACACGTGCCACAGCCCCATCCTCTGTAGCACCTCTGCATAGCGCACGTCATATCTTATACTCATGCAGTTATTTCTCACCTCCGTCAAGTCATGATCCTACAATAAATTCAAAATGCAAATAAAGAAAATAATTTTGATATTTTTCCAAATAAATATAATAAAATAATTAAAATTTAAAATTAAATTATTTCTCAAATGTAAACGTACATATGCTAGTGAGATCTTATGACTCTTGAGCGGGAACCAACATATGGGGCTAATGCACTCATCCGTCAACTGCGGAAATATAGTGGAGATCAACTCCTGATCCCAATCCGTAAAATCTAATGGGTCTGTGCCGCTCGTTGATGCCATAATAGTAATTTTTGGTCTGTGAGGAAAAAAATAGACATTTTTTGCCAAATCTTAACACAATTTCTAATTTTGTAATTTTAATAATTTGAACGAATTTCTAAAATCAATTAAGGTTAGGAGTGGTACAATTCTTAATTTTGGTCTCTATTGGGACAATTTTAAGTGGTTTAACAAAAATCATAATTTTCCTAATTTTTCATTTAGTACAATTGTAGTTTAACAATTCCTAATTTACAGATATTAAACTACAATTAAATTAAACTAAACTACAATTAAATTAAACTAAACTACAATTAAATTAAACTAAACTAAACTACAATTAAATTAAACTACATTATCTAAACTATCTAATTAAACTATATTATTTAATTAAATTAAACTAAATAATAAAATTAAAAATTAAAAAAAAAAATTTACCTGATTTTTTTACCGAGCGGAGTCACCAGCCTGATGAAAAACGGGTGAGCAAGGGAACTTATAGCACTCTAACTTGGGTGCGCAAAAGCGTTGTGCGGACCCGCGGGTGCGCAAAATGGTTGTGCGGACCCAGGTCTGGGGTGCGCAAAATGGTTGTGAGGACCCGGGGGTGCGCAAAACGGTTGTGCGGACCCGTGGGTGCACAAAACGGTTGTGCGGATCCGGGTGCGCAAAATCGTTGTGCGGATCCGATCTGTGCGGGTGCGCAAAAGCGTTGTGCGAGGGTGTCAATATTGTACAAAACCCCACAGCTGTGGTCTTCAATTTAATGAAAATTGAAAGAGTGGTAAAAAAAAAAAATTTCGGAAAAAGCCTCCGTACGTAGGTCCTTTAAATTATTGGATCCCACTTTTAAATCTTCAGTCTTGCTTCTTTCTCTTCCATGTTGCCATTCTGTGACTTGCTTCCTTTGATATAAGACGGCCTATAACATATGGAAAGATCTGGACCGTTAATTCCAACCAGGCACCCTGCCAAGGAATTTCAATAAAAAAAAAGAGGAACATTTCCGAATTTTTTTTTTTACCACTCTTTCAATTTTTATTAAATTGAAGACCACTGCTGTGTGGTTTTGTACAATATTGACACCCCCGCACAACGCTTTCGCGCACCGGCACAGATCGGATCCGCACAACGCTTTTGCGCACCCAGATCCACACAACTATTTTGCGCACACCCGGGTCCGCACAACCATTTTGCGCACCTCCGGGTCCGCACAACCATTTTGCGCACCCCAGTTAGAGTGCCGCGGGTCCGCACAACCATTTTGCGTACCCAAAAAAGTTATATATTCAGTTTGTCAAAACTGTTTTCATTTTGCGCAAGCCTGGTTCCGCACAACAAATCATCAAGGCACCAAAGGTATTTTCTTCTTCAATTCTTTATTTTTTTTTTGAAATTATTTATTTTACATTATTATTTTTAAAATTAACAGTAAATTTATTAATTGTTAGGTTTGTTCAATTCAACCAATTATGATTGGAATTGCTTGTTATTTTGGTGGTGAAGTTTTACACGGGCCAAATGGTGCTTATTACAGTACTCAACCTGCAAAAATGTTCAATATCATGCCAGATTTAGATTTTAGAGGTATAACTAGAGAAGTGTACCAGCAAGTTGGCATTGATCCAAATTATTATGAACTAGTAATTTCCGCAAGGATCAATATTGGTCAAGGCAACCAAATCTGGTTCCAACAGCTCCCGGTACAAGACGATAATAGCTGGGAGTTGTATACCCAAATGACAATGAATTTGACCACTCCTTTCAAGTTCCTAGAGTTATATATTGTAGTCAACCCTAGACAGAATCCCAGACGTAATCCAAACCAAAATACCAGAAATAACCCAGACAGAACACCAGACCTATGCCGCAAATGACACAGGGTAGGGTTATTGAGCAATCTGTGACGGATCCTGTACGGGCCCTAACTTTGGGGAGTACTAGTTGGGCCCAACCTGAGATGGGACGTCATAGTACTAGCTCTAGTCGGGTCCAACCTGAGAGAGGACGTCCTAGTACTAGCTCTAGTCAGGCCCAACCTGAGATGGGACGTCATAGTACTAGCTCTAGTCGGGCCCAACCTGAGAGGGGACGTCCTAGTACTAGCTCTAGTCGGGCCCAACCTGAGATGGGACGTCATAGTACTAGCTCTAGTCGGGCCCAACCTGAGAGGGGACATCCTAGTACTAACTCTAGCCGTGCCCAAACTGAGCGGAATCGATCTCCAACCCCGGAACCGCTTTATTATGCTGAAAATATAGATGAAGATCCCGAAGAGCGGGAGGCAGAAGAAAATTGGGAGGCCAGTGATGCCGGTGGGGCAACTGATTTCAGTGATGTGGATACAAATTTTCCTGTGCTTGGTAGACGACAGTGGCGGGTATCGGGTGGTGCAGGAAGACACCCGTTCGAGCAATTTCGTGACACATCAGAGTTTGAAGAAGCTGACAACTCTTTTTTTGCAAGTTCTAAGGTGTGTTTCATTTGTAATTTATTTAAATAAAATCATTTGTAATTAAATTTTTATATTCATTGATTTTTAAATTTTTTAAATAGGATGGAAAACAACACGAATTGTCAGAGGGGATGACGTACGCTAGGAAATACCAAATACAAGAAAAAGTTCAACATTTGCATATAAAGAGAAATATCGAGGTGAATCAAACGCACAGCGACAAAAAAAGGTTGAGGTATAAGTGCAAGAGCGACCGTTGCCAGTGGTCCCTGACTGCGAGGGCTACAGGTTTTGGTAATTACTGGGCGGTCACGAAATATAAGGGACCTCACACATGCTACACTGAGGCATCCAGGGAAGATCATGCGCAGTTGACGTCTGCAATGGTCGCCAACTGCATAAAGTTGTCATTACAAAAACATGCTGATATTAGTATCAGGGCCGTCAGCGATCTGGTTGCTGAAAGGTACGAGAGCATCGTCCCTAAGTATATCAAATTGTGGCATGGTAGAGAGTTAGTCATTGCTCGGGCATTTGGTAGTTGGGAGGGGTCTTACGGGCTGCTTGTCCCTTTATTAGATGCAATCAAAAGGGCAAATCCGGGAACCGAATATAAAGTTCTTTCAAAGCCAACCAAAAGGGATGGGTACCGGTATTTCATGAGGTTAGCATGGGCTTGGGGACCATGTATTGAAGCAACGAGTCACCTCAGACCAATCATCACCATTGATGCTTGTTTCCTATCAGGTAGATACAGAGGTAAATTGTTGATTGTAACTGGATATGATGCGGAGAACCAGTTAATCCCGCTAGCATTTGGGCTGGTAGAGAATGAGGATTTTCCGAATTGGGGGTGGTTTATGAAGTGGGTTCGGGATGTTGTAATTGGAGCTGGTAGATTCATGTGTGTGGTATCTGATCGTGCCATGGGCATCAAAAAAGTGTTCATACAAGATGATCTGGGTTGGTCGGAGGAGAACGGGGAGTGTGCTCACCGGTACTGCTCTCAACATGTGTTTGAGAATTTTGGTAAACACTCCAATGATAAAATTGCTGCCGGATTTTTCAAAACCTTAGTGAAAAAGAAGAAACAAAGAAGAATGCTAGAAGGCCTCGATGCAATCGGAAGAAGAAATTCCGAATGGCTGAAATACTTGGATACATGTGGAAAGTACAATCCTAATGACGAGGCAGAACCGACTAAGCCATGGAAGGTGTATCAAGCTATGGACAACGGGTCTCGTTGGGAAATCATGACTAGCAACGGTTCCGAATCGCTTAACAATGTCTTCAAAACTTCCCGAAGGTTTGTGTTTTACAATCAACAGAAACTTTGTTAATTATTGATGGTTTAACATTTCTTAATTTTTTACATTTTTCGCAGGTTACCAGTTGCCGCAATTGTTGAGGAGACGTTCACCAAGTGTGTCGACTGGTTTGTTGAAAGAAGAGAGCGTGCAGTGGAATTGGCGGTGCAGGGTCAACTTTTTTCCACTCGTGTCCATGAAAAGATGGATAAGCACATTCGTAAGACCTCAAAAATGAGCGCGATGACATTCGGCCATAACGAGTGGCAGGTGACCTCCCATGGTGAGAAAATATCATATGACATGAGTAGAGAAAGCTTGTCACAAATGGAGCGAGACTGCACATACAGAGTCACTGTCCATAACAACAATCGCATGGAATGCAGCTGCCAAAAGCCTCAGCTAAGTGGAATCCCGTGTGTTCATGTGATGTCTGTGTGCAAATTAAGGTACCAATTTCTGATTATAATTTCATAACCATCACATAGTAATTTCATAAGGTTGACATTATGTTTGTAAAAATTATAGACACTTGGATCCAAATGTTTTCTTACATTACTACTACACCATTGAAGAACTAATTGCCACATGGAGTGGTCAATTCCACGTGTATGAGAATCAAAGTGATTGGCCGGCGCACGAAGGACCGATATTAGTTCCAGAACGCAAAATGGTGAAATTGGGCAGGAGGCGACACAATCGGATCCCAATGTGGATGGATATACTGGAAGGAAGACCAGCGGGACACCAGCCAAATAGAGCAACCCTGGAAAGGAATGCGAGAACGAGAAGGAATGCACGGGGCAATACTCAATAAAAATAAACTGAATATGCTGCGTTGTTATATTTTTATGTTGTTCGTATGTTGTATTATTTATTAGCTAAATAATCGCAGACAATATTATGATGCTTGTATGTTGTATTATTTATGATCGCAGACGATATTATGTTGTATTATAATCGCAGACGATATTATGTTGTATTAGGAGGATGATGTGAAATAAAATAAGTCTCAAACATGAAATAACAGATAGTCAAATAAAACAGTCCTAAATAAAACATACAATCTCAAATAAAACAGTCATAAATAAAACATACAATCTCAAATAAAACAGTTATAAAATAGTCAATAATCAGATGGTGTGTAGGGGACCTTCTTCCTCTCTTAAGCCTCTTGCCGCGTCCCTCCTCCTGTATCTTCTCATTTATCTCCTGAAACCTCGGCATGTAGTCCCGGGGGTGCGCAAAATGGTTGTGCGGACCCGATTCTGGGGTGCGCAAAATGGTTGTGCGGACCCGGTTCTGGGGTGCGCAAAATGGTTGTGCGGACCCGGTTCTGGGGTGCGCAGAATAGTTGTGCAGATCTGGGTGCGCAAAAGCGTTGTGCGGGGGTGTCAATATTGTACAAAACCGCACATCAGTGGTCTTCAATTTAATAAAAATTGGAAGAGTGGTAAAAAAAAAAAAATTCGGGAACATTTGGTGAATGTAACTGAATAATGGAATAGATAGAACTTTTCCAGAATTAAGCTGTTTTAAATTTTATTTTTGTTGAATGTTAGTTAATGGAGCAGAAGGTGAAACTATAAACTGGCAGTTACATTCCTTTTTCAATTTTTTCTTACTTCAATTTTATTTTTGTTGAATCTATTTGAATGATGGAACAGTTGGAATGATTTAATTAGTTTATATGAAAATAGTTGAATTTTTTTTGGATGACTTGATTTATCAGAACCAACTATATATACAGCTGATGGTATTGATTATTATACTGCGGTTTTGATAAATATTAAAATATTAATGTGTGTTTTCATTCATTGAATTTTATTATTATTATGTTTATTTCAAAATCAATTTCTATTTTGAGCAAAGAGATTGAACATTAATTATACTCATTTTAATTAGTTTGGTACCAGAACATTATGCCATGATTTTGCATTACATTGTGGTTGATATTTGCTAGGCACGCCGTGTCCTGAAGTGATGCCTATGAGCCGCGCGTGTCAAGAAGAAATACATCGATCGTACATGACGTAAGTGTTGAACACTTGATTAATGCCTACATGGCACTGACAATGGCACATCCAACAACTCCAAATAGCACATGACATAATTGTAAATGTGTTGAACGCCCCTTAGAAAAGTTTGAAATGTACAAGACGACGTGTCACATGCTTTGGCCTATGCTATGCTTACATAGTACATACATATTTCATTCTCAATAAAGAGATGCATGTATGGTTACCTTATTTTAAAATTAATATTGATTTTACAGATTTAATATTAACTACCAAATTCTAGTTAGTTTGTTGAGATAATACTCTTGTTACATACATAGACATTTTTACTTTATTTTGCAATCGTATATAAAGAAATATATTTTGATAAAGTGATGTTGCCATCCAATATAATTCTTAAACTCATCTCAAATTTGATTTTCTTTAATTTATTTTGCAATCGTATATGTTATTTTTTTTTAGAAGAAAACATCTCTATTTAAAAAATATTGTATTTATGTTAAAGATCCATATCTTTATATTAACAAAGGAATTACATTTCACTTGGTCTGTTACTATTAAATCTCAATTTTAAAGAACATCAGCATTTCATTGAAACCTAAAAATGCTAAATATATGCAAAGTTACTTAGCATTTAATCTATTCTAAACTTGCTAATCATATTTGGTATCTAGCTTAGTGATTTGCTATTAATCTTATTGTAATAAATATGTTTTCTTTTTAAACCAACACAAATACGGGCTCATATTTTGTATTTTTATGTTGTATAATTCTGTGGGGACTGTGACTATTGTGTTTGTATCATACCTGATGGTTTGGAGCCTCCACCATGAACTTCAATTATGCTTTTTCTTTTGGTACCTTTTTTGTGCTACTTTATCTTTTTTAAAAGAAAAGATAATATATTCTCAACTTTAATTATGCCTCCATAAACTCAACTTAAGACAACATGAGCTTTCAGCATATATATATTCTAAACTTGTAATCTTATCTATCCCTGTCTTGCAGATATGAAACCAGGTTTGGTATCTAGCTATCTTATTCAAATGCTGAGCTTCTACTTGGCAAGGGGTTCTATTTGATGAATAAATTTCTGTTACAGGTGATAATGGTTGGTTTGTTACTAATGAGTGGACCTGTAGTGTACCTCATGGCAAAAGCTTAATTTTTATTCCTTTGTTTTGCTGTAGTTGACGTTATTGCTTTAGCAGGTTACCTTTACTGACTCACAAAATAGCATGCCTAGGAGAAAAAAAAAAAAAAATTGTCAATGCAGTACAATCAATCGAAAGTAATTATTTTACATATTTTTAGAATCTAATTTGAAAACAATATACGACTTCAAACGGAATGGCAAAACATACATAATATTAGACTTCATTTGTTAGAAAAAATAAATCTATAGTAATATTTAAAAGAAAATTCTAAAACCGGTATCAACGTGATATATACACAATTAATAAAATATAAAAATCTTAATATGCAATTATATTTTGTAATTGAAATAACTGATATATACAGTAATTTTTTATTTTCAAAAATAGGAGAGGGTATGCTTTCGGCTTTAACTTCTTTTATGTGAGAATGCGTTCAGTGTTTAGATTAAAGTCGTTGCACGATTAATTGTATAAATATTAAAACAAAGTTTTACAGAAAAAGGAAATATGAGAGAGAACTGTTTGTTGGGTAGTAATGCACAGAAAGCAAATTAAGGTGCCCTTCACTACTCTTCCTACTATTTATGTCCAAATGACAAATATTTCCATTTATTGGGATCCTAACAATCTTATGTAGAATCAACTGGTTTCATATGATCCTCAAATTTTTATTGTAAAAAAATAGCTGGGCCCACCCTGCATTATTTTTGGAACCTTTTTTTTGTCTTTTACTTATTTGAAAGAAAAGATATATATTCTCACCTTTAATGATGCCTCCATAAACCCAACTTTAGACAACGTCAACTTTTGCGAAGTTATTGGTAAACCAAAATTCATATACAACAAGATGTGAGCGATATTGTTAATTATCTCGAAAATTTGCAAACACTAGCAGGGGTGTATTTAAGACTTAGACAAAGATGACTAAGTCATCTATATAATTTCAAAATTTTAATTATACGTATAGAAACTTAATTGAATTTTATTTCATTTTTAAACTTTTTATATACTCTCACTATTCTCAATATAAAACAAATGTTTAGTTGTAATCTAGTGATTAAAAGTTCTATTTTATGGTTGAGAACTCTTGAGTTCAAATTCCACTCACTATAATTGTACATTTTAATTTTGTCTGAAATCAATTGTTACTGTTATAATAAAAACTTTTGCTGCTGTATGTGGCGTGTGGCTACTATGTTTGTATCATAACTAATGTTTTTGTTGCTTTATTGTTTTCATCATTTGCAAATTTTTACCAAGCAGGGATCTCGGTTTGGTGTTTCGTAGTATTATGAGCCTGATATATATTGCAAAAATTAGCTGGGCCCACTCCTTCATTATTTTTTGAACCTTTTTTTTGTCTTTTAATTTTTTGAAATAAAAGATATATATATTCTCAACTTTAGATCAACATCAGCTTTCAGCATCTATCCCTGACTTGCTGATGAAGCCAGGTTTGGTATCTAGCTATCTTATTTAGATGCATCAAAGCATTTTAAGAAAGAAATAGATGTTCAAACTCCAAAACATTTGAAGACACAAACACGCCGAGGTATGAGTACGTCCCATTAATTTATTATTCATAAAATTTCTCTGTCATTTAATTAGATGTCTATTAATTGCACACATCTTAATTGTAAAAAAAATTTCATTCGATTAGAGGCCTTTAAATTAGTTAAGTAGTAATCAAATTAACATTAGCATGGATAACTTAGTAAATAGTGTGAGTTTTGTAGCTCATAAATATTAGTGAATGCATGTGTTTTCAGAGGCGAGGCTACAGAGGTATTTTTATTTTTTTATTTTTTAGACCCAGTTAGACCCGGTTATAAAATGGGTTTGCCAACTTCTGAAAAATTGATTTGCCTACCCCTGACCCGGTACTCCTCTCAGTTCCAGTCCAGAATGAAGCCCCACACAAAAATCCCACCGCTAGCCAAACCCGTACCTGCTAATCTAATTTTTTTTTGTGAAATCACGGAGACAAAGAGAGTTACAGAGGCGAAAAAAAAAAGAATTCGGCAACGCTGAGAAGTGTGTTGTGCGCGGAGGAGAAATAGAGGCGGAACACAGAGGAGTGCACGGCAGCTTGAGGAGCTCACTACTGCCACTAGTACGGTACCAAAGTCAAACCCTAATTTTTTTTAGTTGTGAATTTGTGTAAATTGATTGGGTACTGTTGTTTGATGTAAATTGATTGGGTAAATTCGGTATTGTTGTTTAGACAACTGTTGAAAGATTTTTTTGTCCTCAGTTTAGTTCTGATATGAGGACTTGGGTTGTTGATATATTAAAGGATTAGGATATGCTACTAATACCTCTATCCAAGTTTTAACTATGTGAACTTAAAAAATATAGTTATAATAAATAAAACATAAATTAACCATGTAAACAGAAACAAATGACAATAGAATTTCATAGAATTGCTTGAATAGCTTGAATTGTAAACTGAACCCAAATATGTTCATTTATTCAAACCCGAATCCGGTTTTTGCCTACCCCTAGCTCAAATCCTAGCCTCACCACTGTGTGTTTTGCTTATTAAATGCATGGTTTCATAATTAAAAAAACAAATCTAAATGCATGTGTCCAGGTACCTTTCAATAAATGAATGCAGTGATGGTGAAAATAGGAGAACCGTACGTTGAACTGAATTGATTCAACCTGAAAATAGGAGACCCGCCAATTAATAGCTCATTCGCTCTCTCTAGATGTTTGTTTTCCTGCTTTTTGTTCATAGCCTCTGATGCTATATGTTACTAGGTTGATACTATATGTTAGAAGGTTCCAGGCTGGTTCAGTAGATTTTATGATATATACTTGTTTTGTAATCATTCTAAGAAGAGTTCTAGTTGTTTGGAACTCTTTTTAGATAAATTTGTTCTATGGTTTCTAATGAAATCGGTGGGTCTCCCCACTTTCTTCCAAAAAATGTGGGACTTGTTTAATTTTGATGTTGAGGCAGTACGATGTTGGAACCTTACAAGTTGAGGAATATATACCGTTCCATATCTTACTGAATTGTACCTGATTACGTTAACTTTTTTCAATTGTTTATCAACACACTGTTAACAAGTTATAAGCTGTATATACTGTTCCATACCTTCCTGAATGTTACCTTGTTATGTTTTTCCCCTTGTTTATCAATACACTGTTTTTACTCGAATTTTTACTGGTACAATCACTACTAGAATTCGCACTTTTTCCGTGGGTCAAATTATGGCTTTTTCCAACGGCGTACCCTTGGAACAAGCCCTGAAATCGTCATTTCTGTAGGTCACCCTCAGAAATACTACCGTCAGTAATAGCCTCGATGGAAATACCATTTTCCCTGACTTTTCCATCGGCGACCCTTGGAAAAACTATTTTCTGACTTTTTCCGTGAGCTTACCCTCAGAAGTACTACTGTCAGAAATACTTTGACATCCGGCCCATGAGCTCATTATTTCCAAGGGCAATGTGTATGGGTCCCACTATATTATTTCTGAGGGTAGCACATGTGGGACCCACCCTAGTATTTCCAAGGGCAGGATATGTGGGACCCAACGTGTTATTTCCAAGGGCAACGTGTGTGGGTCCCACCGTAGTATTTCCAAGGGCATCGTGTGTGGGACCCACCGTAGCATTTCCAAGGGCAATGTGTGTAGCATTTCCAAGAGCAAATTGTATTCTTTTTCCGTGAACATACCCATGGAAATAACTTGAACGACATTGGACATTTATGCTCTCATCTACAATCTTGCCTGTACTAATCAGGTACAATCCTCTAGGTACCAACCAGGTACTATATTACATTCTCCACTAATACCCATTGAAACATATAAACAGAAACACATTTTTAATGAGATATAAGAAAAGCATTTTACATTTAGTAAGCATTAACATAACATATATAGTGTTCATACATTGAAAGGAATGCACTTGCATTTCAAACTATACCAAAATATGCACACCAGTTAACCAAAATATACCATATTGCCGTTATAACCATATACAAAATGAAAGACTCCTAATTACCCAAAATTCACAAGATAACTTACCCCGAGTTCGTTCATTTGTTAGAACTGCTATTCTAATAATAAGTCCTAAAAGGTGCACTCTTTATGCAATACAAGGAATGGTTCCCATTGTAGGCAGAATGCCTGCGCCATTGGCCCATTGCAGCTTCATTTGTGTGTACGTCATCTAATCCCACATTAGCTTGACTTAAGAGTGCTTGAAATCCAAGATTTTGCTGTATAGGAGAATCATTACCCTATTTGTATCACGTGGAAAAGAAACAACATGTTAGTGCTATGAATAAATTATTTTACTTCCCCCTCCTCCCTCAAAATTCCGAATTTTGCACCATGAGCATTTAGAATTATGTAGAATTTTATTCTTTTTTAATCCATAAACTTTTGTGCCTTGTCTGTGACAAAACGAAATCATCAGCATTTTCAGACATGTGCTTTGATGGTATCTTTTTTTTTTTCTTTCTCCTTGTATTTTTCCACAATACCAATGCCTTGTACTAACTGGTTCCATGGCTTTGTTTTACCAAGAAATTGTTGCATCCAGTTTTTTATTTAACTAACTTCCTGTTTTGCCCTCTAAAATTATAATTCCTAATTTGGTCCCTGGTGACATAATAGATTCTTTTCTCACATAAATGTCCCTAGAACCTGTCATAAGACAGAAACTTGCAGGAAAGCCCCTGAATTTTACCAAAATTCAGTAATAACAAGTCAGAACACAGAAAGCCCCTAAACCCTGTCAGAACACATAAATTTGCAGGAAAGTCCCTGAATTTACCAGAATTTAGTCATAACAGTCCCTGACACTTAATTTTTACCGGAAAGACCCTGAGAAGTTGGGAAAAATAAATTCAAAACTATGCAAAATGCTGAAACATAATTGGTAACTATAATTGTTATTATTTTTTAGACTACTAACAACTTGCAAAGGATTAAGAAGAACCAACAGAATGAAACATAATTGGTAACTATAATTATACTTTTGATTACCAGATTAGTTAACATTTGTATTTACACTTAGCAAGCAGCAGCAAAAGGCTATAGCTGTATACCCATTATATCCTATAAAGAAATCATGAAAAAAATAGATTGAAAACATAAATAGACAAGTACCTTTCACAATTGGAGAAATAATGAAACATCAATTTCTAGATGTAATTGTTTGTCTATTTGTTATGTTGACGTCCATCAACATTCAACACTGATATGGTACAAAGATATTAGTGCTTCGCCAAAGCAATAATTATTTATCCCAAATTGACCAATTGGGCAGCAGCTTGGCCTAGTTTAGCTCAGATTATGTGATATAAGTCCACCCTAATAAAACTGAAATTGGCTTATTATTATCACTGAGTTGTTTTACAATTCATAATACTTTTTTAGGGTAACAGTAGTTGTTCATAGAGTTAACAATCAAGTGGAACCTTTTATGTAGCAATCTTTGCAACAGCGAGGAGTGGACAATGCGACCTTCTTCATTTAGAGGATGCTTATGCCAAAAGAAAGAGACTTGTATGGAATTGCACAAAAGAAAGGGAACAATGGTTAATAATTACAAGATTATACGACTTTGCAATTGCACAAAAGAAAGAGGCTTGCAGTATAGAAGGGAGGTGCTCAAATAATTTTATTGTGGCAATTAGTCAGACAACTTGTAAGGAATAAAAATGGCGTGTAGTGTAATACTACAAGTATCTTACTTTAGACAACATAATTTGCCAGTTAAACCCTATATTAAGGAGTACTGACCCAAAAAAAGAACCTAAAGTTGAAAGGTTAAACCCACCGATTGCAACAATTAAACCTTAAGAGAACAAAAATTAAACCTTAAGAGAACAATGGTGAAATAGGTACATAGAATTTAAACCTTGAGGAGTATTCTTGGCCGTCGACTCCAAGAATCGGACGGAGGTCAGTGATGTAGGTAGATTGGCCGTCCTCTACAAGTTCAAGTCAGAGGGGGAGGCGAAATGAGACAGGAGGCGACATTAAAGTAGATCGGAATGAGAGGGAGAGAGGAGGCGGGTGAAGGGGTAGATGAAAATTTAGGGGGGAAATGAGAAGGAGAGAGGAGGCGGGAGAGGGATTTTGAGATCGAAATGAGAGGGAAAGAGGAGGCGACATTGCGCTGCTACAGATTAAGGTGGGATGAAAATTTGGGGGGAAAATGAAAAATGGATTTGCCGCCAAAGAGGGTTTTCAGTTCTCATCTGTCGACAAAGGAGGGAATGAAAATTGGTGTATCGACAGATCAGTTCTGCCTTAAAGCAGTCTAGAAAACTTAAGAGCAACTCAAACTGTATCTGTTTGGTACGCTGTATATAGTCTAAAATGCTCTGTTCGGATCAAAAGCAAATTGTCATAGTGACAGCTTCAAAATGGAGATAGCCAATTTCATTTTGTATTTCAATTCATGTTTAATTGATTTATGAATTGAAATTTCTACAAATTAGTAGTTTTCGATATTTTAAAATATTTATGTTTGTAATTTTAATATTGAGAATTATATATAATTAGGCATTTGTGTTATATGTAATTAGTGTGGTGATTAATAGAATATATATATATATATATATATATATATATGCTGTTGTATATGGCATATGGTTCAATTATATAATTTTTTTTATGAAAATTAATGTAATTGATATTATTAAAATTTATGTGACAATATAATTAATTCTTTGATATTTCATTGTGAAATGATTTTGACTATTGAAATTTTTTATACAATTATGCATGATGCATCAATGACTTGTGCCATATAAGAATGTACATAGGACTTGAACTCTTGTTGTGTGGGGTTGTGAAGGATTGAATACGAACATCGGCACTTGGTCAATCGGAACCGTTAACATGAAAGAATGTCACATTAATTTCACGATTATAAAATTTGATACAATTCGGAATCCGTTTACTAATCCACCAAAGCAAAATAATATAGCAACATCGCACGGTTGTAAATAGTTTATGTTGGATCAAAGCTTACAATTGTCGGGACTTCGACACTTTGATGTTGTTAATGTTCCATGTTATATCTTGATCATTTAAAAAATAATTACGCGTCATTTAAATGCAGATCAACCGTTGATTGCTCGTGCATAAATGAACGGTCCACATTCTTTTTAACAATTTGATGCCATTAATAATAATGAAATTGTACAAAATTGATCATAGTAGACTTGATTTGTCCATACACACACAAAAAAATATTTTTAATATTTTTCACATTTTTTCTTGATATTTATCTGTGTACATGCATTACCAAACAAAGACTATAATAAATTGGAGCCGTTCGATGGTTGATGGATCACCCAGATGAGTTGGACTGATCATAGTGATTTAAACCTATGATTGGGTTGGTATACTTGGTAAATACGATACATAGAAAGGTTGTGAAGATAATATTCAAGCGATGCTCTTTTTATTTTTGAATGATTGGATCTGATCCGTTCGTTTAACACTGCACAAATCACTAAGCCCAAGTAACACTAATTACTTCGCAAGACCGAATCTCAGAGCATCTGACAGCTCTTATCAAGCCGTAGAGTTATAATAGTGTATATCATGTATTGGAGGCGATACAGAGAAGGGTTTTTAGTTGCATCTCAAAGCGGTGCCCCATTTTGTGTTTCACAGATATCTTAGATGGACGCGATCCAAACCGTTATTATATCACTAAACAAATCATAAGACTAAAATTACATCAACTACCGAGCGTGCCCGAATCTCGAATATATGAGAGCACATATCAAATCGTAGAGACGAGATCATGTACCACAGGTATTGGAGGGGATGCTCTATACAGAAGTGAAGAAGGTAGAGAGGAGTGGGTGCGTATCCTCCGAGATATCTCAATTTTTGCATGACCGACGTGTCCGGTGCCTATTCGGGGAACCAGAGGGGGCCAGTATTATTTGAGCTTTGAGATTCGTGCAAAATGTATTTGAACGATTGAGATATTCCAAAAAGTCACGCAAAGTTTGAGATATCTCAGAGGATGCGAATTCGAGAGGAGTGCGGCGAAGGACTTAGCATTTTTTTCAAAAACCCAACGCCTCACCTTTGACCTCTCCCTCCCCTTCTCCACTATCCTAGAGCCACCACGCCTTTCTCTAACCTAAGTCGATCGGAGTCGCCACCGATCTTGCCGTCCCTTGCCGTCCCTCACTATTTTCACAACCCTAAGTCGATCGGAGTCGTCGCCTCACCTCCGACTCCAACTCCGCCGCCGTCCCTCACTATTTTCAAGTTCCTTAACCCTAAGTCGATCGCAACACCTCACCTCCGACTCGAACTCCGCCGCTGCCACCTCCAAGGTTTGTTCACAATTCCAAATATATATGTTGTAAATTATTGAAGCCTTAGAGACGTTCACCAGTATTATCAAATCTCTCTTTTTTTTTAACATTGTTATTATTTTTTGTGCCAATTAACAAAATGTTTCTGTATACATTTTTTGGAATTGTACTTTTCAAAATTTGACTGTATGACATGGGAGGGAACTGTACTTTTTTTCTAAACGGGTTCATATTATCTCGTCTCAAATTTTGTTGAATCACAATCTTAGTGGTACTGAGAACTGATACAATGAAATCAACAATGACTGGTGCGAGCATTTATTATTGGTAGTTCGAAACTTGGTTAATTTTCACAAAGTACAGAAACATGAAGTTGTGGTTCAAAAGTTATATCAGGGAATTTCGTAACTTCCCATTTCCCCCCCCTCCTTCTATTATTTATTTTCCTTTTTATTGAGAAAGTAATAATTAGAAAAGCTTTGGGGGTTAAAATGTAAAAATTCCAAAATTTGGTATATGAACTGCTACTGGTATATGAACTGGTACTGGTATATTCCAGGGGTATGCAAAAAAGATTGCACACAAACATACACGTATCCCAAATTTGTCAAAATTAGTAATTTGGTTCACATAGCAAAAGGTCTTAGGAATAAGAATGACAAGGCAGTTGCAAAACTGTACTATTCCTGAACCGTACCAGTTAATACACCGGTCAGATTGGTAGTGGTAAATTGACTAAGAGACTCACCTTAGCATCTTTTCTCACAAATTGAATACCATGTCCATGATAGATAGTAGAAGAGCAGTTTTTAAAATTGGTTGGGGTTGATTTGGACTGATTGAATAGGTTGGGGTTGATTTGGACTGATTGAATAGGTTGGGGCTGTTTGTAAACATAGGTTTTTAAAATGGGCAATGATAGACAGTACCAGTTTTTAAGGACCTGTCATTTGGACTGAGATTCTAAACATAGGTTCGGGCTGATTTTTATTGAAAGAGATTAGGGTATAATTGCCCATTCAGTTTTTAAAATTGGAGCAAATCAATTAAAGATTGAACGTAGTTATTAACCACTTTATTATTTTCTGTTTCAGATTAAGAATGACTAGGGATAATGATGCCTCTTCATTTGAGCCAGTACATCGTCGGAAGTCCCCTAGACTACATCCCCAGAAAACCAGTACAACCGAGACAGAGCCAACCAAGAAGTCGGTTGCGAAACAGCCACCAGGTCAGACCAAGCCGCCAACAGACCCAAAACAGCCACATCTCAGACTGAGCCGCCAACTAACCCGTCATCCTCGAAACAGCTCCCAATGCAGAAAAAACCACCAGCTCCCAGTGTAGAAAAAACAGCTCCCAGCCCCTGAGTTGTCAAGAACTACTTGGAAGCGAGGTGGCAGCGGCCAATCACCACCTGGGTAAGCTCTACTTTTGAATTTTCTGAAATTCGTTAGTTTATGCAATCTTTGTTTCTGAGTAATTTAACTATACCAATTTCTGAGTATTATGCTACTTGATATTATTCCAATAGTTACTGCCCTCCGTATTCTATGATTATCCAATTGCGTATCCAATCCCTTGTCTTGTGTAACAATTTCTCTTCTTAAAGGGTTTTAATTGACATTTGCAAATCTGTTGTTCTCTAAGGTACAAGGAAAAAGGAGATTACTTGATATGGAAAATCCAAATTGTCAAGGAAATAAAAAATCGTGCCGTAATTAGAGTCAATCCTTTGGGACCCCCACCCGAATCCAGAGTATACCACCCCCTAATCGATTCAATCCACTCACAAATACAAACCCTCAAATAATCGAGCAGCAACATATAGCCCCGCCACCGGTCATTGTCTTATCTTCATTGGATGATGAATCCGATTCCGAGGATGAGGAGCCTTACGGTCCTTTTTATGAAATTGATGATGCGCGTGCTTTTCGTGATTTGAGAAGAAGCAAGAGAATATGAGAAAATGTTAACAAGAATGGAGGCAAGCGAATCAAATACTTCTCTCAAAAGAAAAAAAAGACGAGACAATTAGTGAGTGCATGAATAGATTTTCAATTAGGGATGTGGAGATGGATTAGGCAAATGTTATATAGTTGACTTAGTTGATTTTTTGTATCTAGATGAATTTGGGTTGTGTCCTATATTATATGTTTTTGGTACTGATTTTGTGATGTTTATTGTTTGCTTGAAGACTCTTTACTGTCAACTACTGCTACAATTATTTTATTATCAATAGTGATGATATTACTAAATCAATATCTTAAGTAAGTGTTTTTCTTATTAATTAGGAGGTGTTATATAAATTATTTTGTTTTAGGAATTACTGTATGTCATTCTTGGATGACATTCTATGTTAATTGAATGTTCAACATTCAAAGAGATATCTCAATAAATAGAGATGCTTCTGTCTCCAGGAGCAAAACATTTCCAACGGCAGCCTCATGGAAATAGTTATTATAACTATAAAATAATATTAACTGTATGAATGAAACATTTCCAAGGGCATAGTAGCCAAGTATTTCCGTGAGCCTTCTTTATAAAATAATATAAATTTAATAACCAAAACATTTCCAAGGGTAGTTCATGGAAATACTATGTGTTACAACTTCTCAAAACATTTCCAAGGGTATGGGCTCAACTATTTCCATAGGCTATCAATAAAAAATAGTATTTAGTTTTGTTGGCGGGTCATGGGTCATCCAGAAGTATTTCCAAGGGCAGAAAGGTGACATTTCCAAGGGCAGGCAGCAGGGATTTCCATGCGCAACAATTTCCGTCGGCCTACCGTTGGAATTGTTCAAGTGTGTCAGAAAACACCATTCTATTTCTGACGGCCTCTTCTGCCCTTGGAAAAAGCTAATCTTGCGCATGGAAAAAGTGCGGATTCTAGTAGTGAATTGTTCACCCAGTTTGTAGGAAACTTGAAAGATGGCCGAGGGAATAGTTAGTTTTGTTTTGGGTAAGCTGTCGGATACTGCTGTTAAGGAGGTTCTACTATTACATGGTGTCGGCAAGCAAGTGGAGAGATTGAGTCGTGAGCTTAGTTGGATTCAGACTTTCCTAAAGGATGCTGACATGAAGCAGATTATAAATGAGGGAGAGAAGCATTGGGTCAAAGAGGTCAGAGATATTGCTTACGACATAGAAGATGTAATAGACAATGCCATTTTCTTGGAGGTTCCCAAGAACCCTTCAAGAGGATGTTCTCGAATTGTTGGGGCTGCTAAAAGAATGTGGAGGAAATGCAAAAAGCTCCCGGCTTTGCACAACCTCGCCGATGAGATGAATGAGATTCTGGCACGGATTCAGGAGATCAAAGCCAGTAGAGAGACATATGGAATCAACTCTTTCGGTGAAGGCAGTGGAGTGCAGCCGAGGCTACCGATCAGGCCCCCTGTGCTACCTAAGATTGATGATCCTAATGTTGTCGGCTTCGATGCTGACAGGGACAACATGGTAAAGAAGTTGCTTGACACAACCACTAAAAGGCGTGCTGTCATCTCAATTGTGGGACCTGATGGACTCGGAAAAACAACTCTTGCTCGAAAAGTTTACAATAGGTAAATATGATTATATGCAGCAACTGTACGTGTCAAAAATAGCTTAATTAATAATATGATATTTTAATCTTTCTTGAAAAGTACAATATATATAGATATATATTGAAACCTTAGTTTTCTTTTCATATAAATAAATGAATGATAAGTTCTTTTACTCACAATTTTTTTTCAAAAAAACAGCTTCCTGTTGAAATTGGGTTATAAAATTGTGCAATGCATATATATATTGTTGATAACTTAGATAATTAAATAAGTTAACATGATCCGTCTTGTATCTTTAATTTAAAGCAAAGTCAATTGAAAGATTCCCTGAAAATATAGTTTTGAAGGGAAAATTCCCATATATGCATTGCACAATTTTAAAGATTTTCACTTCAAAAACATTATGTATCGTATACGCACCTCAGAAGTACAGATTCATTAAATTTACCCTTACCCTTTCATTTATTAGTATCATTATATTTTAGCCAGACAAATTTTCTATTTGTAGTTAAATAAGAAAATTACTCTTCTACCCTAATGTCTACCTAATTTCTTCCCAAAATACAATCAATGCTAATTTTTTTAGAATTATGGTAACTCTAGTGAAAGTTTTACAGAGAGTTTTGTTATCTTTTAATTGTGATATTTTTACTTGTTGAAACTTTGGTAGAGTTTTACAAAAAAAATAGTATTAGAGAACAAGGAGAGATGCCAAACTAAATTCCCATATACAGACTAGATGATTAGACAGCTAAAACTAAAATACTCTTGTCAAAAAAATAAAGTGAGAGAACCAGGCTCTATGATAATATATATGTACATGTGCAAATTATAAGAGCAGAGGAATGAAATATGATCCAAACTATCTGCTTTGTTTTCTACAGCAATGACGTCAAGAGATGGTTTGACGTTTGCATATGGGTAACTGTCTCTCAAGAGTTCAATCTAATGGATATTTTGAAAAAGATAATAGAGCAAGTTGAGCCTCTTCCTCCAAACTACCTAGAAGGTGGAGAAGAGTATTTACTTACGAAGCTTTGCAAAACTCTTAATGGTGAGGAGTACACTGTAGAAGACCATTTACGTCCAAACTCTCATGACCCTCAAGCTGGTGAGAATGACCCTCAAACATTGCCAAAAAAGTACCTTCTAGTCCTAGATGATATGTGGAGAGATGATCTATGGACTCAAATTGGTGTTCTGCTACCTGATGCCAAGATTGGAAGTAGGGTAATCGTAACTAGTAGAAACCAAAATATTATTGATGAAGCTGAACCATATGAACTTCCATACTTAACTGAGGAGCCGAGCCTAGAGCTTTTGATGAAAAAGGCTCTGCCTAATCAAGATTTGAGTGAAGGGTATCCCGCTGAACTGAATGAGGTTGGACAACAACTTGCTAAAAAATGTGGTGGATTACCCCTTGCATTGTTAGTTTTAGGAGGTTTATTATCAAAAAAACCTACAAATCATGCTGCTTGGAGTAAAATGTTGCGAACTGTGAACTGGGGTATTGATGGGAGAGATTGTACTGACATCTTGGCCACCAGCTACGATGACTTGCCGTTTGTTCTCAAATCTTGTTTCATGTATTTTGCGGCTTTTCCTGAAGACTATGTAATTGATGCTCAAAGTTTATTGCGGTTGTGGGTTGCTGAGGGTTTCATACCGGAAGAAGAATTCAGAACATTCGAGGATACTGCTGAGAGCTTCTTAGAAGAACTAGTGCAAAGGTATATATGCTTCAATAGTTTTACATTCTATTACAGATTCATTAAACTTACCATTTGATATTATTTTTTAGATAAGATATCCTACTTTTTAAATTTAATTGGCTCTTTAAAAGTCAATTCATATTCATGACTAACATTTTTCTTATAGGTTAAGTATTTATATTAATTAGTTCAAATACACTTGTTAGTCGTATTCATGCCAACATTTTTCATATAATACAGAGGATCCCATTTAATTAATCTTCTAATTTATTCAACAGAAGCTTGGTTCAAGTATCAAAGAGAGATCTCGATGATTCCATCGAAATTTGCCGTATACATGATCTCCTTCGTGAACTTGCAATCCAAAAGGCCAAGGAGGATAACTTTCTCACAATTTGCTCAAACCCTGAAAATTGGAAGAGCAGCGCCAAGGCACGTCGTGTAGCAGTACATTACTCGGGTTGCGGTGAATTGATGGAACATGCAAATCCAAATCTCCGTTCTTTGTTGTGCTTTGAGGGTCAAATGCCAAATTGCTCTCGGCAAAGGCTGCTTAAGGTGCTTTGTCAGTTCCCAATGAAATTGAGTGATTCGGTAGATTGCGAGTATTTTCATGGACTGAATCAATTAAGGTATTGTTAATTTTTGCATAATATAACAGTGAAGTGATAAATAGAGAGTATGATGAATTGTTTGTTTTTATTGCAATTTCCGTATCAAAGTTTTTACGTGAGGCTCTATATAGCCAATTTTTATCTAGTTCCTAACGGTTACATAACGGTCAAATAAAAAGATGGAGTTATTTTTTTTATTAATTAGTAACTCTTTTTTTCTAATAAAAGGTCAATGATGAAAATACCCCTAATATGTCTGAGGTCTAACTGGTGCTCTAATTATCTTGTTTCTCAACACTACCCCTCCTGTTAGGGTTGTAAATGTTGATCAACCCTATCTTGTTCATGTTTTCTTCAAATTGTCTTGGATCTAATCTCTTTATATAGATATCCGCCAAATGGTCTTTACTTTTTACAAAATAAGTTTCAATTTTCGTTGTTTGAATTTTTCTCTAATAATGTGGCAATCCACCTCGATTTGTTTTGTTCTCTCGTGAAATACCGAGTTGGATGCAATATGTTGTGCCGCTTAGTTGTTGCAAAATATTTTCATTGGTGTTTGAATTTTAATTTCCATATCCGCGAGGAGTTACTTGTACCGTTCCACAGTACCATCAAAATTATACTTAATTTTATATACTCATTTACAACCTATGGGTTTTTTTTTTAATCTTTTGGTAATTCTCACGGCCTTGAGCCAAACCGAGTTGTTTATGGCTTCAAGGTAATTATTTAGTTCTTCTTCATTTGAAATAGAGGTAAAAAATATTTGGTGTGGAGAGAAAATATTTGTATAGGAAATAAAGTTTTGAATAGGATATTGTATCTCGTATGTCACAAAGTCTCTTAACCTTGTTGTTGATTGAATTGTCCTTGATGATCTTCTTAATTGTGTATTTTCCACACTTGTTTCTTTAAAGTTTTCCTCTTCCTCTTCGTTTTGTGAGATTTCTTCTATCTCACTTTCATCTTCTACCGGAGTGGTATTTTCCTCTAGTGTGGTATTTTCTATATTTGTATTACCAACTTGTGGTAATACAGATATGTTTGGTATTTCTAGGAATGTTACATCCTTGTAATATGACTCATTTTCGAGAAATGTTACATCCCTAGAAATATAGTACTAGTGATTAATTGGTTCATAACATTTATAACTCTTTTTTGTGTGAAAAATATCCCAAAAAAATAGTTTTAATTGACATATAATGCAATTTATGTTGTTTGTGTACAAATTAAAGCATGTGCACCCAAATATTCTCAAATGATTCATTATAATTTTTCTTTATTAAAGGACCTCCAATGGACTTTTAAAATTTAAACTGGCACTAGCCAATTCCATTTGTACCCCTAGGTGTCTATGTTGTTCTTGTTGTGTGAGTCCCTTATAATTAACTGGATGCGATCATACCAATGAATTTGGGTTTAGATTATGCTAAATTTGTCTGGGCCTCTGACAGAAGGTCGTTTTAGACAACCTGACAAGAAAAAAAATTCAGTACCACAGTAATCAGTATTTTTTTTTGTACAAACAGGACTGATACATATATGAATTGGCTATCAGAAAAACTCTTTTGCACCATACTAAGTTGAAGATTAGTTTAGTTCTTTACATAGAGCAAAGATTAAGTAGATCAACTAAATAATATAAAAAAAACTGATCCAACTAAATTAATTTAAAAAAGTAAGAAACGCTAACTATGTTGTGTTGAGAACTTGAGATGAACATGCAACTTCAGGTCATACATACAGTAGAGAATCCAAGTTCAAAAATCAAACAAACAACTTCATATCATATCATAAATAGCAATTAGGTCTTTTAGTCCGATTTTGTATTTCTTGCTTACCAGGCATAAAGCTAATTAAATTTGTGTATACTTTTTTTAATTGGAAATATAGCTAGTGTTCTTGGAAACGTTAGTTGAGTTCACCTTTCTCCTATTTCCACCTTAGTTGAGTTCACATTTCCCATACGAATATCTACCGGCAGACCGAATTTTATATTTTTTTAGAATTTGTTTACTACTTTTAAGATAGGTAGAAAATCACTTGATCTGAAATTCTGAACCATCCAAAAGCAGTGATTTTCTATCTATCTTAAAAAATAGTAAAAAAATTCTAAAAGAATATAAAATTTGGTCTACAAGTACATATTAATATGAAAATCGTTTTGAACAGCTCGGATTGACCGTTAGAATTTTGAAATTGAAAGTATTGATCCGTATTACGTACGGACTAAATCGTGATATGAATAATACCATAGACTCACTCATTAATCTTTGATGCAAAACATGTGGTCGGTGCATTTTGATTTTTTGAACAAAGATTTATAGAGTTTGAAGCAATACCACAACATTTTGGGAGTTCTTGTTGAGCCAACCGCATGAAGTAGAATCCGTTGCATCCTGATTGCATAAATTCATTTTTCTTTGGTTCGCTGGATTAGTTGCCTCACTTGATCTTGGTTTTCTTGGACTGGGTTACTCAGACCCGTTTCACCTTTTTTTCTCATAATATTCCCTTGAAATGGAGACCTCCATTTTCTGACCAAATGGAGATGATGTGTCTCTTTCATTAAACTATTTTTCTTCTTTCTATTCCTGAGAGTCTCTTTCATTTTCTGTTTCACTTGACCAAATTGAGAATCTCCCTCCCTCTCTGTCGTTCTTCTTTTTGGTCGGAGATGAGAATGCAAGAACCAACATCGATATTGGGTATGGCTATCTTTTTTGCAATTTGTAAACCTATCAAGGTGATTTTGGTGATTAGTGAGGCTACGGTTTTGGGATTTTGGTGTGTAGACTCGATCTTTTGTTTTATATGGCTGTTGAACACTGATCCTAATCTCTCGGTTATGGATTTGATCAATTTTCTTGCTTGTTGGAGCATCTCAGGTTGGTAAGCCATAATTGCTGTTATTTAGGTTTGATCGTATTTTTCTGAGTTTCTGGTATTTTGCTGGTACTGTCTTTCTGGTACCTGTTATTTGGTATTGGGTTTCTGGTATTTTTCTGGTACGGCACTGCCCCTTTTCTGGTTTTACTAATATTTTTGGTACTGAACTGGATAAGAACAAACATTCTTGTTATTTTTCTGGTATGGTTGGCTGCCTTGTGCAGCTCTTGGTGGCCTTTAAGGCACTTGGTTTATTTTCTTTAATCAAGTTATCAAACCATGGACTCTGATATGATATTGATTTTTGCGGAACAAAACAATGAAGTGATAAATAGAGAGTATGATGAATTATTTGTTTTTATTGCAATCTAAGTATCAAAGTTTTTAAACTGAGGCTTTATAAAGCCAATTTCTATATAGTCCCTAATGGTTACATAATGGTCAAATAAAAAGATAGAGTTGTCTTTGTTTTATTAACTAGTAACTTTTTTTTTTCTAATAAATGGTCAATGACGAAAATACCCCTAATAGTTCTGAGGCCTAACTGGTGCTCTAATTATCTTGTTTGTCAACAGGTATTGTCAACTTAGGGGAAGATTGAGTAGTAACAGAAGTTCTTTTGAGTCATTCATAGGCGGCCTGAAATTTGTGGAGACCATTGATTTCAGTCAACTAGATGATCATGGCGACTTGCCTGATGATATATGGAATGTGAAAACACTTAGGCATGTGACACTAAATTATCCGAATACCTCAGGACCCTCATCATCTACTGACCTAAAAAATATGCAAACACTCTGGTATGTGAAGAGCAGAGAATCATGGAATGCACAGTTACCTAAACTACCGAATGTTCGCGATTTAATGATCTAAGTGGAGAGCTCGTTTTCTTGGGATTCAATGGCCAAGTTGCTTGATACACTGAATCGTCTAACCCATCTTAGATTACTTGGCAGTGAAGTGCCGCAAACAATAGTGGAGATGGAAAGGTTTCCATTTTATCTGCATTTACAATATCTGGATCTAAGTGAGAAGTCCTCACCCCCCAACAACAAGTTGTCGCCTGTGGTTGGCATGTTTCCCATCCACGTCACACAGCTTATACTCTGTAATCTCCATTTCAAGGAAGATCCGCTGCCAGTGTTAGAGAAGCTTCGCAGCCTCAGGTATCTCTGGTTGGAGGGAGAAGAAGTGAATCGAAAGATGAACTGTTATGCTGGAGGCTTCCAACAGCTACATGAGTTGGAGTTTATGGACCTAACCAATCTAGAAGAATGGGAGATAAAGGAGGGTGCCATGCCCATACTTAAGGTGCTGCGACTAAACCATTGTAAAAAACTAAGGGTGCCTCTCGGGATTCAGTACCTGTCCAACCTCAAAGAGCTTAATGTATTTGGCTGCAACGAATTACAAAATCATGAAGATGAGATCCGCAACGACATCTGCAAACATGTTCCCGACATATATATATGATATGGCCAGCTTCGATATGTAGAATGGTTTCCTTTAATTTATTTGTGTTAGTGTTTCGATCATTTCCGTACTGCTATCATTTTTTTTTCCTTTTAATTTGTTTGTTTGTTGTGTGGTTTTATTCTGGAGTTGTTGAATATGTTTTGAAATCTACAAAAGACAGAAGACTATGTATTTTACTTATAACTGCCAAAATTGTTTTCTTTTCCTTTTAATTTATGTTTTCAAATAAATGATTCTATTTCGGTATAGTGGTGCACATATTTTGCTGAGGTCCCCTCTAGATATGTATTTCAAAGATAAAAGACAAAAAGACTGTATCATGTTGATTTGCTTCTAGTTGCTAATTTTTTTATTTTATTAATTACAAATTTTAAAATATTCTTCTAGAAAGAAAAAAAAAACCTCAATTTTAAATTTTACCTCATAAACATGTTATCAGTTTGAGAAAAAAAACGAAAAGAAAAATTAAGGGCCGATATATGGAAGTCTGGTTCATTTTTCTATATCACAATTTTAGTTTTTTTTTTAAATTTGAAATTTTCCTTAATACTCTTTTAAAAGTTCTGATTTAAAAATTATATTCAATAAACTAAAAGAAAAATTCTAGCGTATATCAAACTTTACGTCCATATATTAAAAAAAAAATTAGAGTGGGGCTATGGTAATATGCATAAAGTAATTATTATACTAAACATTTAATACGACTAAAATCTTTTTCTTCTTCAGTATTTGATGAATAATTAACTCTGCATTTTCTTTTTCTTTCAAACTAAAACAGAAAAACTTAGTTTCAATTCTCTCTGTAATTATATATATGTTGGAGAAATTTAATTAACAAAAATAACTCAATTGGAGATGCTTTAGCTTGGGCATGCTTACACTCTGATCGGAACTAAGAAGTACCAATTAAAATTCAATTCAATTCCATAGAGATGACTTCAATAGAAACAAATTATAATTGAATATTTCTGATTGGAAAGAATAGTTTGACAGACAAGAATTCATTTGGCAAAACAAAAACAAAAAAACAATTCTTATAATTTTCCAAACACAAACAAAAAAAATAATGACAACAAACACAATCCATTTAAATATTTTATTTTGGGTCATGGCTAATCATCTTGTCTTCATCAGATGTCCATTTGATTAGATTGATAACACTTTGTCATATAATCTGCATAATATGATGATCATATAATTCAAATGATAATCTTATACCAGTAATTAATGTTTCTTGTTAATTATTGTTGAGTATTTATATATAGTTTTTTTATGTCAATTCTATAATCTTTTTCGCTTTAAAATTTATACTCAATGCTCAAAAGGATGTGGCTACAAGCTTACAGTCTGTCCTTGTAATACCGAGGTCGAACACAAAGACAATGAGAAATAATATTTTGAATTATGATAAATTAAACTAGAAAATGCTATTAAAGTAAATGGAGGAGTTTGTTGCAATTTTATCCTAATTTTGGGCTCAATGCGTGAAGGGAGGTTTATTGTGACAAATTATAAAGTAAGAAAAAAAAATTGATTGTGCACTGATTATTTAAAAACAGGCTCTGGAAATAGCACTACCCTTGTAAAAAGAGAACTCCCCGGATAAAAAGAGAGTATAAGCTGGACAAGCAGGCCTTCTGCCATTAGTTGGGACTTGGGACGGGCCGTATATTTGTGCTTTTTGTGTGAAGTCTGCTTTAGTTTTTAAGCCTTCTCCAAATATATTACGAAATACCTACCAGGGCTGCTAACGAATAAGGTTATACAAATTGTAGGTGTCCCAGCGTTAAACAAGGTCATAATTTGTATGATGTTGCTAATTAATACCATAAAGTGATATAGATAGATTTGTTAAACCGTCATTAAAGATATTATTTTTTTTCTTTATCCAAAGGCTTCCTTCTCTGGTAGATGGAATTATATTTTGTCAAGCTAAACAGTTTTTTTTTATAGGATAATTAAAAAATATAGTATAAATACAATACTTTGTGCTAAAAAACAGTTCTGCATTAAACAAAAGTAAATCATGAGAAGTTATTCTTGTTAATATTATATTTCAAAAAATTGTACGGTTGGAATAATTGCAAATATCTATATCAGTGGATTAAATCTTTATTGATTGTTGGGGAGGGGGGGACGTAATTAAATTTGTGTGAATATTAATCATAATGTTAATTACATATTGATGGGCGGTGGCAGAAGGTACACAGGATAAGTTAAACAAATAATTAAAATTTAAACACACATCAAATCCACCTATTCTGATATGCACGCCAGTCATAAACAAATATAAAAGTTATTACTTTCTTTGTGCCAATTACTTGAGAGTTGGTTCTTCCGGGTTGTTGACCTGTTCTTTTCTTTGGGCCAACCTAATTCGATTTCTCCGTGACAACTTAAACTTGCTTTTGGTGTGCCTAATTATTCCCTTCTTTTGACATCTAATTAAGTCTGTGATGAATCTCTCTTGTCAGGAGCATGCTGCCTGATTTGATGCATCAGACTAATTGTATAAGATTATATATGTGGATGATTTCACTTAAAAAATTTAAAATATTACAAAGTCTCTGACATCAGTTGATAACACAAGAGTTCTTACTAGTGTCTCTGACATCCAACATCATGCTTTTCACTAAAAATTATGGGTATGATTTCACTAAAAAAATTTAAAATATTAGAAAGTCTGAGAACAAATTATTACAAATTATTTTTATTTTACCGGCAAGTAGGCGGCTGTTGAAACGAATGAGAGAGAATGATTTTCGAGAATGTTTGCGAGGAAGGATTATTGTCAAATTATAAAATTCTGAATACAATTACATTCGATTGGAAAATTCTACGAAAATGTCCTTATTTTGTAAATATTGAAACAATAAAAATCCTTTATTCTAATTTTTTCAACAAAATGCCTGTCCATGCATTAATTTAGATTTTGACCTTCCTTATTTTTTCATATCTTTTAAAATTTAATTTCAATTTATGTAAATTTTTTTTATAAATGTAACATTAAATATATAAATAAAGTTAGCTTCACATTTTAAAACATAGCTAGAGTTTATAGTTTCAACTTCTTGAAAAATTCTGAAGTTAAAGGAATGTTACTTTCAAGGAATATAACTACCAGTTTATAGTTTCAACTTCTTGAATGTTACTTGATGGAGCAGAAGTACAAAAAACATCAAGTTTTGAAAAATACACATTATATTTTTTATAAATATAATTTGATAAAGTTAAAGTCAAAATCATTGAAAACAATATACTTCACGAGTAGACAGCAACATAGCCGTAACCTAACCCAAATCAGTATATGTACTTGAAAATACATATCAGAGACTAAATTCTTGTATTGTATCAGTTCGGCACACTTTTCCGAAACATATGTACTTGAAAATAGCCTTTGATACACTACAAGAATTTAAATAAAAAAAATAGAAACTTTTATTGATGGAGTTAAATTGTAAATTTCATTCTTACACCAAAAATAAATGTTAAATTAATGATAAAAATAAACTCGTTTGAGAAGACACGTAATGTAATTTCTTCGGCAGCAGAAATTGAATTTTTACTCAAGACAAAAATAATAATAATTTTTTTCTTTTTGTTATATATTAAAATTAATCACTTTTTCTTACATAAAAGATACTCTTTCTTTTGTGCATCAGCAATCAACAGTGTATTTTAATTTAAAGTTTAAATGGTTAAATTAATATGCAAATGGGCCACTGAAAAAACCTACGTAGGTCCTTTAAATTATTGGATCCCACTTTTAAATCTTCATTCTTGCTTTTTTTCTCTTCCATGTTGCCATTCTGTGACTTGCTTCCTTTAATATAACAGATGGAAAGATCTGGACCGTTAATTCAATAAAAAAAGAAGGACGAATATTTGGTGAATGTAACTGAATTATGGAATAGATAGAACTTTTCCAGAATTAAGCTGTTTTAAATTTTATTTTTGTTGAATGTTACTTAGTGGAGCAGAAGCTAGCTGAAACTATAAACTGGTAGTTACATTCCTTTTTCAATTTTTTCTTACTTCAATTTTATTTTTGTTGAATCTATTTGAATGATGGAACAGTCGTTGGAAAGATTTAGTTTTTCTAAAAGTAGTTGAATTATTTTTGGATGACTTGATTTATCAGAACCAACTATATATACAGCTGATGGTATTGATTATTATACTGCGGTTTTGATTATTCTACTTCTTACAATGTCCTCGATCGGTTTAAGTTATTTTGTTTTCATATTCTTTATTTTCACCTACGTACGTACAAAATAAATATTAAAATATTAACGTGAGTTTTCATTCATTGAATTTTATTATTATTATGTTTATTTCAAAATCAATTTTTTTTTCAGCAAAGAGATTGAACATTATACTCATTTTAATTAGTTACCAGAAAATTTGCCGTGATTTTGCATAACATTGTGGTTGATATTTGCTTGGCACGCCGTGTCCTGAAGTCATGCCTATGTACGTATTAACCGCGCGTGTCAAGAAAAAATACATCATACATGACATGTGTTCAACATGCTTTGGCCTATGTTATGCTTACATAGTACATACATATTTCATTCTCAATAAAGAGATGCATATATGTTTACCTTATTTTAAAATTAATATTGATTTTACAGATTTAATATTAACTACCAAATTCTAGTTAGATTGTTGAGATAATACTCTTGTTACATATATAAATTTCGCATAAAAAGTTTCATGCAGTCTTAAATATACGGTTCCAAATATGCGGCCACATATTGGTCCGCATATGTCCGCATATTTGTCCGCATATTGGTCCGCATATTTATCCATTCAGTCTCAAATCCGCATATATAAGTCCGCATGAGATAATACTGTACAAGTCAACTAATCAAAGAAATATATTTTGATAAAGTGATGTTGCCATCCAATATAATTTTTAAAGTTATCTCAAATTTGATTTTCTTTAATTTATTGTAAATGGCTTGGACTTTGGAGTGTCCACCATGAACTTCAATTATGCTTTTCTTTTGGTACCTTTTTTGTGCTACTTTATCACTTTTAAAAGAAAAGTTAATATAAACTCAACTTTAATTATGCCTCCATAAATTCAACTTTAATTTGAAAAAATAAAGTTAATACATAATATTAGACTTCATTTGTTAGAAAAAATAAATCTAGTAATATAAAAAAAAATCTCAAACCGATATCAATGAGATATATACACAATTAATAAAATATAAAAATCTTAATATGCAATTATATTTTGTAATTGATATAACTGATATATACAGTAATTAATTTTTTATTTTCAAAAATAGGAGAGGGTATGCTTTCGGCTCTAACTTCTTTTATGTGAGAATGCGTTCAGTGTTTAGATTAAAGTCGTTGCTCCAACAATTGTATTGTTTAATTAGTCCGTAGAAAAAGCTTTTGGCAAGTGTTCCTTTGCTAAGTGAAGCAATCATGTGGGAAATAAAAGCATTTAGCAAAGTGCTCCTTTTGCTAAGTAAAAGTAACAATTCTTACACAGATGAAACCGTATCGAATTTGATCAGGTTTGTAAATGTATGTATGGCCCAGTTTGTCTTGGAGCTTTGTAAATTTGTCTTCCTTCTTATTATTAAGTAAAATGCACTAGACAAGCATGTTATAAATATATATATTCTAATTGTTTTGGTTTCTTTTATTTCCCACATGACAAAGAAAAAACAAAATATTGAGTTTTTGTTTATATGTTTGTTTCAATTAATCTGTTTTGTTTTTCATGATTAGGCAATGTATTTTAATGTTTTTGTGGAAAAAATGTAACCAAAAAAATGATTGCTGAAATGAAAATTTTCTTAAATTTGTAGATATAATTTTTAGTGATCTCTATATCAGTTTGGAACGTATACAAAGAGCTCCTTTGTTAAGTGCTGAAATCAATTGTTACTGTTATAATAAAAACTTTTGCTGCTGTATGTGGCGTGTGGCTACTGTGTTTGCTTTATTGTGTTCATCATTTGCCAATTTTTACCAAGCAGGGATCTTGGTTTGGTGTTTTGTAGTATTATGAGCCTGATATACATTGTAAAAAAATAGCTGGGCCCACCCCTGCATTATTTTTGAAACCTTCTTTTTATCTTTTACATTTGTTTGAAAGAAAAGATATATATTCTCCGCTTTAATTATGCCTCCATAAACTCAACTTTAGACAACATCAGCTTTCAGCATATATCCCTGACTTGCTGGTGAAACCAGGTTTGGAGACACAAACAAAGCATCAAAGATTTTGAAGAAAGAAATAGATGTTCAAACTCCAAAGCATTTGAAGACACAAACAAGCCGAGGTATGAGTACGTCCCATTAATTTATTATTCATAAAATTTCTCTGTCATTTAATTAGATGTCTATTAATTGCACACATCTTAATTGTAAAAAACTGTTTCTTCGATTAGAGACCTTTAAATTAGTTAAGTAATAATCAAATTAACATAGTAAATAGTGTGAGTTTTGTAGCTCAAAATTAGTGAATGCATGTGTTTTCAGAGAGGAGGCTACAGAGGAGCCTACCCATGAATTTTTTTTTTTTTTTTTTTAGACCCAGTTATAAAAGGATTTGCTAACTTCTGAAAAATGGGTTTGCCTACCCTTGACCTGCTACTCCTCTCAGTTCCAGCCCAGAATGAAGCCCCACACTAAAATTCCATCACTAGCCAAATCCGTACCCGCTAATCTAATTTTTGGTTTGTTAAATTGCAGAGACAGAGAGAGTCACAGGGGCGAAAAAAAAAAGAATTCAGCGACACTGAGAAGTGTGCTGTGAGCGGAGGAGAAATAGAGGCGGATCACAGAGGAGAAGGTGTGCGCGGCAACTTGAGGAGCTCACTACTGCCACTGGTACGGTACCAAAATCAAACCCTAATATTTTTTTAGTGGTGAATTTGTGTAAATTGATTGGATACTGTTGTTCGACGTAAATTGATTGGGTAAATTTGTATAAATTTGGTACTGTTGTTTAGACAACTGTTGGAAGATTTTTTTTTTTCTCAGTTTAGTTCTAATATGGGGACTTAGATTATTGATATATTAAAGGATTAGGATATGTTACTAATACCCCTAAACAGAAACAAATGACAATAGAATTTCATAGAATTGCTTAAATAGCTTGAATTGTAAATTGAACCTCAACCCGTTAATTTATTTGAAGCCGAATTTGATTTTGCCTACTCCTGTTAGCTCCTCGTCACTGTGTTTTGCTGATTAAATGCATGGTTTCATAATTGAAAAAAACAAATCTGAATGCATGTGTCCAGGTACCTTTCAATAAATGAATGCGGTGATGGTGAAAATAGGAGAACCGTTGAACTGAATTGATTCAACATGAATATGGTCGGTTGCCACTACTAATCATAATTTGTATATCCTAGTTACCTACCAATATTTCAACCAAAACTGTTGTTGATCAATGAAATTACTGATAATTAGCTGTGATACCTCATGTTGCTTGGGCACATTTATTTACTCATTTTTTAGCAATGCTTTTAAAAAAAAAATTAATATTGTAATTTCATCTCACAAAAATGTACTTTTAATTTATTGATCATTATCTCAAAATGTGAGTAATATCAATATATATTTTTTTTAGTTATCATATAATTATAATACAAACAACATATATCACTTTTGATGCACTTTCAAACTCTTGATTCAGATGTCAGGACCCTAGCCTCGTGAAAGACATGATTCTCATGAGTATTTTTAACTTCTCTCATTTTCTCTCTGTTACCCTGATTGGATCACTTCTTGATGTAAGCTTTTACACTAAATAAACTAGAGAAGACGAGGAATTAATTAATACAAAAATAAGAAAATAGTTCATTTTTGTTAATATGTTCTTTTTAGTCTGTTTATAATTAGGCAATGTATTTTAATGTTTTTTGAAAAAATAAAAAATCTAACCAGTTAAAAAAATGGTAGCTACAATAAAATTTAGATATAATTTTTAGTGGTCTCTATGTGATCAGTTTGGCCTTTTTTGCTGAGTGTTGAAATGAAATTCAAAGAAATTGTGAGAACTTTTACAGTATATATCAATTAATGTTTCTTGTGTTTCCCAGCAAAATTTGAAGAAAATAAAATGAACAAACAATGAGAAAAATAATTGGCTATTTTTCATCATTTATCTAAAATACTTTTCAGTTGTATATATAATTTTGTGGGGCGTGTGGCTATTGTATTTGTATCATAACTTATGTTTTGTTGCTTTATTATTTTCATCATTTGCCAATTTTTACCGAGTAGATATCTCGATCTCGTCTCAGTGAAGAGAGCAGCTTGGGTCCGATGCCCATCGAACTCAAATTGAGTGCGATGGGTTCCATAACCGTCCGATCTGCTTTGTGCATGTTACTTTAATATCAGTGCAAATTTGTTTTCATATCCGTGCACACGATTATTAAAGCAAATCGGACGGTTATGATCTCATCGAATCCAAATTTGAGTCCGATGGGCATCGGACCCAAATTTGTCCCCTCAGTGAATAATTAATGGTGTACTGCTCAATTTGGTGTTTCGTGTTATGAGCTTGATATATGATCTTGTGAAAACAATTGCTGGGTCCACTCCCTGCTTTATTTTTGGTACTATTTTTACCTTTTATTTTATTAATAACCCCCCAAAAAAAGTTAATAAAAATAACCTTAAAATGTTTTTTTTTTTTAAATAACCAAACCATCCGCTTGGGGGAGATCGGGTCTGCTACATTATTTTTTATTGAGATTCAATTTTTTTAGGATCATAATATTTTCATCTAAAAATTGAAAATAAAAAATATTTAATTTTATAGCAAACAAAAATATTCAATCTTACATTATGTCCTAAATTTTTTTTTAATATTTTCAGTTAAAAATAACCAAACCGCCCACCTGGGGGGGGCTCTGGGTCTGCTACATCATTTTTTTTATTATTAAGATTCAATTATTTTAGGATCTTAATCTTTCATCTAAAAATGAAAAATAAAAAATGTTCAATTTTATAGCAAACAAAAATATTCAATCTTACACTATTTCCTCATTTTTTTTTAATATTTTCATTTAAAAATAACAAAGCCGCCACCTGGGGGGAGATCTAGGTCTGCTACATCATTTTTTTTTATTATTAAGATACATTTTTTTAGGATCTTAATATTTTTATCTAAAAATAAAGAATAAAAAATATTCAATTTTATAGCAAACAAAAATATTCAATCTTACAATATGTCCTCAATTTTTTTTAATATTTTAATTTAAAAATGAGAAATGAGAAATGTTCAATTTTATAGCAAAAAAAAAGTTTAATCTTACACTATGTTCTCAATTTTTCCTTTTAAGATCTTAATATTTTCATCTAAAAATTGGAAATAAAAAGTGTTTAATTTTATTGCAAACAAAAATATTCAATCTTACACTATGTGCTCAATTTTTTAATATTTTTATTTAAAATAGGAAACGACAAGTGTTCAATTTTATAACAAACAACAATGTTCAATATTACACTTGTATATATTTTTTGGACATAGAGACTCTAAAAATAATTTAAATTGTTGTAGACTATTCGAAGGAATAATGTTGTACATAAACAAATTAATTTCTTATTTTATTTGGACAAAGCATCTAATTAAAAAAAAAATTGTTTTCAATTTTAGAATTCCAGTTACTATTTTAATACAATATATTGTTGAAAAACATTATTTGTATTTTTTATCCTAAAAAATATAATAATAAAATAATAAATAATTAAGACCCTACGCTTGTTATATATTTTTATTTTGGCCTACGGGTTGGTGAAGACAATTGAGGACATAGTTAAGATTTTGTTTGATATAAAATTGAACACTTTTCATTTCCCATATTTAGATGAAAATATTAAGATCTTAAAAAAAAATTGTGGACATAGTGTAAGGTTGAACATTTTTGTTTGCTATAAAATTGAATACTTTTCATTTTCCATTTTAAATGAAAATATTAAAACAAATTGAGGACATAGTGTAAGATTGAATATTTTTGTTTGTTTTTATTAATTTTTTTAGGGTTATTAATAAAAAAACGGTAATATTTATGTTTGATCTTTTTTAAAAGAAAATATATATATTCTCAGTAATATTAATATATCTTCTACTTATATATATATATAGAGAGAGAGAGTATAACTAGGATGCTCCTAAGTTCACCAAGTTTTTTTGTGAACTTAACTCTAAGACCTATCAAATTGACTTCAAACGATGAATCCAAACCATTGAAATCGTTCTACCTAATGAGTAATGCATCTACATGTAAAAATTTTAAAGTTTTGAATTAATTTAGTATTGAGTCAAGTAGTCAAAATTAGAAGGTTTATAAATTAATTTTAATGCATTCATTTTTTAGACGTTTTTTGACCACTTGACTATATACTAAATTAATTTGAATCTTTAAAATTTGTGCATGTAGACGCATCACTCATTAGGTAGAAGGATTTCAACGGTTTGGATTCATCGTTTGAAGTTGATTCAATATATTTTAGAGTTGAGTACACAAAGAGACTTATGAACTTAGAGCACCCTAGTTCTACTCATATATATATATATATATATATATATATATTCGATGAGATGTCCGAGTGACAAATCTGTCCAATTATTGGGTTCCTAGCAAATTTTTCTAAGCTCCATTTATAGGGTTCAAACTAATTGACATCAACCGGATAAACCAAAATTCACACCGTGTGTTAAAAGAAGTATTATATTATTGGATAATCCAAATTAAATCCATATATATAGAACAAGATGTGAGTGATCCTATGAAATCTGTCTGTAAATTAGTTGAAATTAATCCTCCTTTAATGACAGTAAAGAATGATATATATTTGAGTAATCATATAAAGGTGTCGCTGTTAGCATAAGACCCACCAATTAATAGTTCATTCGCTCTTTCTAGCTGTTTGTTTGTATCTTGTTAAATTTCTGTGGGAATTGTTTAATTTTGATGTTGAGGCAGTACGATGTTGGAACCTTACGAGTTGAGCAATATATACCGTTCCATATCTTACTGAATGGTACCTGGTTACGTTAACTTTTTTTCCATTGTTTATCAATACGCTGTTAACAAGTTATAAGCAGTACTATATACCGTTCCATACCTTACTGAATATTACCATATTATGTTTTTTTCCCTTGTTTATCAATACACTGTTTTCACTCAATTTTTACTGGTACATTGTTCACCCAGTTTGTAGGTAACTTGAAAGATGGCCGAGGGAATAGTTAGTTCTGTTTTGGGTAAGCTGTCGGATACTGCTGTTAAGGAGGTTTTACTATTACATGGTGTCAGCAAGCAAGTGAAGAGATTGAGTTGTGAGCTCAGTAGGATTCAGGCTTTCCTAAAGGATGCTGACATAAACCAGATTGTAAATGAGAGAGAGAAGCATTGGGTCAAGGAGGTCAGAGATATTGCTTACGACATAGAAGATGTAATAGACAATGCCATTTTCTTGGAGGTTCCCACCAACCCTTCAATAGGAAGCTCTCAAATTGATGGGGCTGCTAAAAGAATGTGGAAGAAATGCAAAACGCTCCCGGCTTTGCACAACCTCGCCAATGAGATGAATGAGATCCTGGAACGGATTAAGGAGATCAAAGCCAGTAGAGAGACATATGGAATCAACTCTTTGGGTGAAGGCAGTGGACTGCAGCCGAGGCTACCGATCAGGCCCCCTGTGCTACCTAAGATTGATGATCCTAATGTTGTCGGCTTCGATGCTGACAGGAAAAACATGGTAAAGAAGTTGCTTGACACAACCACTAAAAGGCGTGCTGTCATCTCAATTGTGGGACCTGGTGGGCTCGGAAAAACAACTCTTGCTCGAAAAGTTTACAATAGGTAAATATGATTATATGCAGCAACTGTACGTGTCAAAAATAGCTTAATTAATAATTTGATATTTTAATCTTTCTTGAAAATTACTATATATATATATAGAAACTTAGTATTATTTCCATATAAATAAATGAATCATAAGTTTTTGTACTCATTCTGCACAAATTTTGTGCAATAAAAAGCTTCCTGTTGAAATAGGGTTATAAAATTTTGCAATGCATATATTGTTGATAACTTAGATAAATAAGTTAACTTGATCTATCGTGTATCTTTAATTTAAAGCAAAGTCAATTGAAACATTCCCTGAAAATATGGTTTTTGAAGGCAAAATTCCCATATATGCATTGCACAATTTTAAAGATTTTCACTTCAAAAACATTATGTATCATGTACGCACCTCAGAAGTTCATATTCATTAAATTTACCCATTCATTTATTAGTATCATTAGATTTTAGCCAGACCAATTTTCAATTTGTAGTTAAATAAGAAAATTACTCTTCTACCCTAATGTCTACCTAATTTCTTCCCAAAATACAATCAATGCTAATTTTTTTAGAATTATGGTAACTCTAGTGAAAGTTTTACAGAGAGTTTTGTTATCTTTTAATTGAGATATTTTTACTTGTTGAAACTTTGGTAGAGTTTTACAAAAAAATTGTATTAGAGAACAAGGAGAGATGCCAAACTAAATTCCCATATAGAGACTAGATGATTAGACAGCTAAAACTAAAATACTCTTGTCAAAAAAATAAAGTGAGAGAACCAGGCTCTATGATAATATATATGTACATGTGCAAATTATAAGAGCAGAGGAATGAAATATGATCCAAACTATCTGCTTTGTTTTCTACAGCAATGACGTCAAGAGATGGTTTGACGTTTGCATATGGGTAACTGTCTCTCAAGAGTTCAATCTAATGGATATTTTGAAAAAGATAATAGAGCAAGTTGAATCTCTTCCTCCAAACTACCTAGAAGGTGGAGAAGAGTATTTACTTACCAAGCTTTACAAAAGTCTCAATGGTGAGAAGTACACTGTAGAGGACCATTTACGTCCAAACTCTCATGACCCTCAAGCTGGTGAGAATGACCCTCAAACATTGCCAAAAAAGTACCTTCTAGTCCTAGATGATATGTGGAGAGATGATCTATGGACTCAAATTGGTGATGTGCTACTTGATGCCAAGATTGGAAGTAGAGTAATCGTAACTAGTAGAAACCAAAATATTATCGATGAAGCTGAACCATATAAACTTCCATACTTAACTGACGAGCGGAGCCTAGAGCTTTTGATGAAAAAGGCTCTGCCAAATCAAGATTTGAGTGAAGAGTATCCCGCTGAACTGAATGAGGTTGGACAACAACTTGCTAAAAAATGTGGTGGATTACCCCTTGCATTGTTAGTTTTAGGAGGTTTATTATCAAAGAAACCTACAAATCATGCTGCTTGGAGTAAAATGTTGCGAACTGTGAACTGGGGTACTGATGGGAGAGATTGTACTGACATCTTGGCCACCAACTACGATGACTTGCCGTTTGTTCTCAAATCTTGTTTCATGTACTTTGCGGCATTTCCTGAAGATCATGAAATTCGAGCTCAAAGATTATTGCTGTTGTGGGTTGCTGAGGGATTCATACCGGCAGAAGAATCCAGAACATTCGAGGATACTGCTGAGAGCTTCTTAGAAGAACTAGTGCAAAGGTATATATGCTTCAATAGTTTTACATTATATTATAGATTCATTAAACTTACAATTTGATATACTTTTTTTTTAGATAAGATATCCTACTTTTTAAATTTAATTGGTTCTTTAAAAGTCAATTCATATTCATGACTAACATTTTTCTTATAGGTTAAGTATTTATATTTAGTTCAAATACACTTGTTAGTCGTATTCATGCCAACATTTTTCATACAATACAGAGGATCCCATTTAATTAATCTTCTAATTTAATTTCAACAGGAGTTTGGTTCAAGTGTCAAGTAGATCTCTCGATGATTCCATCACAAGTTGCCGTATACATGATCTCCTTCGTGAACTTGCAATCCAAAAAGCCAAGGAGGATAACTTTCTCACAATTTGTTCAAACCCTAAAAATTGGGAGAGCAGCGCCAAGGCACGTCGTGTAGCAGTCCATTACTCAGGTTGCGGGGAATTGATGGAACATGCAAATTCAAATCTTCGTTCTTTGCTGTGCTTTAAGGGTCCAGTGCCAAATTGCTCTCGGCAAAGGCTGCTTAAGGTGCTTTGCTACAAGGGTCAATGGGACAATTCGGTAGATTGTGAGAATTTACATGGTTTGAATCAATTAAGGTATTGTTGATTTTTGCATAATAAAACAGTGAAGTGATAAATAGAGAGTATGATGAATTGTTTGTTTTTATTACAATTTTCATATCCAAGTTACAGTGAGACTTTATATAGCTAATTTTTATCTAGTTTCTAACGGTTACATAATGATCAAATAAAAAGATGGAGTTACTTCTTTTTTTATTAATTCGTAACACTTTTTTTTTTCTAATAAAAGGTCAATGACGAAAATATATCCCTAATAGGTCTGACGTCTAACTGGTGCCCTAATTATCTTGTTTCTCAACACTATCCCTCATGTTAGGTTTGATTAACACTATCTTGTTCATGTTTTCTTCAAATTGTCTTGGATCTAATCCCTTCATAAAGATATCCGCCAATTGGTCTTTACTTTTTACCAAAAGAGTTTCAATTTTCTTTGCTTGAATTTTTCTCTAATAAAGTGGCAATCCACCTCAATTTGTTTTGTTATCTTGTGAAATACCGAGTTGGATGAAATGTGTCATGCCGCTTAGTTGTTGCAAAATATTTTCATTGGTGTTTGAATTTTAATTCCCATATCCGCAAGGATTTGCTTGTACCGTTCGATGGTACCATGAAAATTATACTTAATTTAATATACTCATTTACAACCTATGGGTTTTCTTTTATCTTTTGGTAATTCTCACAGCCTTAAGCCAAACCAAGTTGTTTATGGCTTCAAGGTAATTATTTGGTTCTTTTTTATTTGAAATAGAGGTAAACAAATATTTGGTGTGGAGAGAAAATATTTTTATAGGAAATAAAGTTTTGAATAGTATATTGTACCTCGTATGTCACAAAGTCCCTAAATCTTGTTGTTGATTGAATTGTCCTTGATGATCTTCTTAATAGTGCTTGTTTCTTCCAAGTTTTCCTCTTCCTCTTCTTTTTGTGAGATTTCTTCTATCTCAATTTCATCTTGTACCGGAGTGATATTTTCCTCTCGGTGTGGTATTTTCTATATTTTTATTACCAACTTGTGGTAATACAAATATGTTTGGTATTTCTAGGATATTGAATTTATTATCAACATCCTTGTAATATGGCTTATTTTCGAGAAATGTTACATCTCTAGAAATATAGTATTAGTGATTAATTGGATCAGAGTATTTATCACCCTTTTTTCTTTGGAAAATATCCCAAAAAAATAGTTTTAATTGACATATAATGTAATTTATGTTGTTTGTTTTTGTGTACAAAGCATGTGCACCCAAATATTCTCAAATAATTCATTATAATTTTTCTTTATTAAAGGACCTCCAATGGACTATTAAAATTTAAATTGGCACTAGACAATCTATTTATTAAATATGTGGCAGTGAGTATGGCATCCAACAAAAAAATCTTTGGTACATTATTTTGAAATAAAAGAACTCGAGTCAATACAAGAAAATGTCTATTTTTCCATTCGGAAACACTATTTTGTTCAAGACATTTGTTTGATGTAAAATTCATTTTTGTTGAAGAATTTGAAAAAAAATTATTTATAAATTTCATTCCATTATCCGATCTAAATATTTTAATTTTTGCATCATATTGATTATCTATAAAAATTATAAATTCGTGAAAGTGAGAAAATACTTCATTTTTCTTTTTTAGTAAACGTAAAAAAGTTACTTTAGAAAAATCGTTTATAAAGATTACAAAATATTGGTATCCATTAAATGATTCAATTGGATCGAGATCCCCACTCAAAAGGTTTCTCACTTTTACTATTTGATAGATGAAATGGTAATCTAGTATGTTGTCCTAATTTACATAATTCAATCCAATTTTGAAAAATCATGAATATATTTAAGGATTTTATCGGAATATTGTTCTAGTCTTTTATGCCAAAGAGTTTCTAAATTTTCTTTTGTTCTAACATTTACATTGAATTTTTCATAATTTAAAGGTTAGAGTCCATTTTCTAAAAAATGTTTACCAATTATTTTTCCAATTTTCTGATTTTTAAATATTACATATTTGAAGTAAAAATTGCATTACAATTTAATTCTTATATCTAATTGAAAATAAATTTGTAGAGAAACTACTTGTATACAAAATTTCTTTTATATTTTTAAAAAAAATATTATATACTCCCCTGCCTTAAATTTTGGTTTTTTGCAACAACAACATATTGGTCATCTTTGGATAGGTCTAAACTGGTCAATAAATATTGAGTGAGTCTATGGTACTATGCATATCATGAGTTGATACGTAATACATGTCAATATTTCTGTCCTTAAAATCTTAATGGTTGATCCGAACCGTTAAACATGATTCCCATATGAATATCTACTTGCAGACCAAATTTTATATTTTTTTTATAATTTGTTTACTACTTTTAAGATAGGTAGAAAATCACTTGATATGAAATTCTCGACCATCCAAAAGCAGTGATTTTCTATCTATCTTAAAAAATAGTAAAAAATTCTAAAAAAAATATAAAATTTGGTTACAAGTACATATTAATATGAAAATCATTTTGAACAGTTCGGATTGACCATTAGAATTTTAAAAATGAAAGTATTGATCCGTATTACGGACTAAATCATGATATGCATAATACCATAGACTCACTCATTAATCTTTGATGTAAAACATGTGGTCTGTTGCACCAATATCTAAAATTATTTGATTTTTTTGAACAAAGATTTATAGAGTTTGAAGCAATACCACAATATTTTGGGAGATCTTGTTGAGCCAACCACGTAATTAGTTGCTGGATTAGTTGCCTCACTTGATCTTGGTTTTCTTGGACTGGGTTGCTCAGACCCGTTTCACCTTTTTATCTCATAATCTTCCCTTGAAATGGAGACCTTCATTTTCTGACCAAATGGATATGATGTGTCTCTTTTATTAAACAATTTTTCTTCTTTCTATTCCTGAGAGTTCTTTTGCTGCCCATTTTTCTTTTCTTTGAAGTCGCAGCCTTTTTTTTTCTCTATTTCTCCCGATCTCCTTCCCTTTCCGGTGTTCTTCTTTTTGGTCGGAGATGAGAATACAATAACTAACATTGATCTTGGGTGTGGCTATCTTTTTCCAATTTGTAAACCTATCAGGATGGTTATGGGAATTTGTTGCGTAGGCTTGATCTTTTGTTTTATGTGGCTGTTGAACATTGATCCTAATCTCTTGGTTATGGATTTGATCAATTTCTTGCTTGTTGGAGCATCTCAGGTTGGTAAGCCATAATTGTTGTTATTTTGGTTTGATTGTATTTTTCTTGCTTTCTGGTATTTTGCTGGTACGGCACTACTCTTTTTCTGGTTTTATTGATATTTCTAGTACTCAACTGGATAAGAACAAACACTTGTTATCTTTTTGGTGTGGGTGGCTGCCTTGTCCAGCTCTTGGTGGCCTTTAAGGCACTTGGTTTATTTTCTATAATCGAGTTGTCAAACCATGGGCTCTGATATCATATTGATTTTTGTGGAATAAAACAGTGAAGTGATAAACAGAGAGTATGATAAATTGTTTGTTTTTATTGTAGTCTTAGTATCAAAGTTTTTACAGTGGCTTTATAAAGCCAATTTCTATCTAGTCCCTAACGGTTACATAATGGTCAAATAAAAAGATGGAGTTGTCTTTGTTTTATTAACTAGTAACTCTTTGTTTTCTAATAAATGGTCAATGACGAAAATACTCTTAACAGGTTTGAGCCTAACTGGTGCTCTAATTATCTTGTTTGTCAACAGGTATTGCCAACTTCATGGGAGCTTTAGTAACAGAAGATCTTTTGAGTGGTTCATTGACGGCCTGAAATTTGTGGAGACCATTGATTTCAGTAAACTAAATAGTCATGGTGACTTGCCTGATGATATATGGAATGTGAAAACACTTAGGCATGTGATGCTAAATAGGGATTATACCTCAGGACCCTCATCATCTACTGACCTAAAAAATATGCAAACACTCTGGTGTGTGAAGAGCAGAGAGTCATGGAATGCACAGTTACCTAAACTACCGAATGTGAGCGATTTAGATATCAAAGTGGAGAGCTCATTTTCATGGGATTTAATGGCGAAGTTGTTTGATACACTGAATCATCTAACCCGTCTTAGATTACGTGGCAGTGAAGTGCCGCAAACAATAGTGGAGATGGAAAGGTTTCCATTTTATCAGCATTTACAATATCTGTCTCTAAAAGAGCAGTCCTCACCCCCCAACAACAAGTTGTCACCTGTGGTTGGCATGTTTCCCATCCAAGTCACACAGCTTATGCTCACTAATCTCCATTTCAAGGAAGATCCGCTGCCAGTGCTAGAGAAGCTTCGCAGCCTCAAGCAACTCTTGTTGTATGGAGAAGAAGTGAATCGAAAGATGAACTGTTCTGCTGGAGGCTTCCAACAGCTACATGAGTTGAGATTTGTGAGTCTAACCAATCTAGGAGAATGGGAGATAAAGGAGGGTGCAATGCCCATACTTAACGAACTGCAACTATACGATTGTGAAAAACTAAGGGTGCCTCTCGGGCTTCAGTACCTGTCCAACCTCAAAAAACTTATCGTAGATGACTGCAGCGAATTAGAAAATCATGTAGATGAGATTCGCAACAACATCTGCAAACATGTTCCCTACATAGATATATGATAGGGCCAGCTTCGATCTGTAGAATGCTTTCCTTTAATTTATTTGTGTTTAGTGTTTCGATCATTTCCGTACTGCTATCATTTTATTTTTCCTTTTAATTTATTTGTTTGTTGTTTGGTTTTATTCTGGAGTCTTTGAATATGTTTTGAAATCTACAAAAGACAGAAGACTATGTATTTTACTTGTAATTGCTAAAATTGTTTTCTTTTCCTTTTAATTTATGTTTTCAAATAAATGATTATGTTTCGGTATAGTGGTGCACATATTTTACTAAGGTGCCCTCTAGATATTTATTTCGAAGATAAAAGACAAAAAAGACTGTATCTTGTTGATTTGCTTCTAGCGGCCGATTTTTTATTTTATTAATGATAAATTTTAAAATATTCTTCTAGAAAAAAGGGCTAAATTTTAAATTCTACCGCATAAACTTGTTATCAGTTCGAGAAAAAAATACGAAAAGAAAAATTAAGGGCCGCTATATGGAAGTCTGGTTCATTTTTCTGTATCAGAATTTCAAATTTCAGTTATTTTCAAATTTGATATTTTCCTTAATAATCTTTTAAAAGTTCTGATTTAAAAATTATATTCTATAAATTAAAAGAAAAATTCTAGCGTACATCAAACTTTTATGTCCGTATATTAAAAAAAATATTAGAGTGGGGCTATGGTAATATGCATAAAGTAATTATACTAAACATTTTATATGACTAAAATATTTTTCTTGTTCAGTATTTGATGAATAATTAACTCTGCATTTTCTTTTTCTTTCAAACTAAAACATAAAAACTTAGTTTCAATTCTCTCTATAATTATATATATGTTGGAGAAGTTTAATTAACAAAAATAACTCAGTTGGAGATGCTTTAGCTTGGGCATGCTTACACTTTGATCAGAACTAAGAAGTACCAAATTTCAATTCAATTGAATAGAGATAACTTCAATAGAAACAAATTATAATTGAATATTTCTGATTGGAAAGAATAGTTTGATCGACAAGAATTCATTTGGCCCAATGTCTCCACATATCTCCGCCCCCGTATATAGCAATATCGAGAACTTCCATTCTAGTTGATCAAAGAAAACTTTCTTTGACACTGTATACTGTATAGTATTCCCAAGAATAAAAAAGAACCCATAAGATCTTAATTTCTTTAATAGAGTTAATAATTCTAACTACATTTTTTTTTATCGGACTAGCATTCTTTTTTGTCAGTTTTGTAATGAAACTTTAAGAGAGATAAGGATCAAATAAGAGAAAGGGAAGGTAGCACAATTGGCTAGAAAAAAGTCCTAGGATTGTTGTATTCAAATGTCGAGAGTTCGATTCCCCCTCACGACTTCGCAGCCTTTGCGAAAATTTCAAAAAAAAGATAAGGATCAAATAAAAAATTTACTAATAAGTCTTGGGTAAGTATTACATTGTATCTTTAACTTTAATGTAAATTATTTAAATAGTATGCATCTCCTGCTACTTCACAATTGAAAAAGAATTCAGAGTAGGTCCGATGCCTATCAGACCTACTTTGGTTTGATGGTTAAATAACCATTCGATTGTATCAGGATCCGTACTAAGTGCATTAAAATCCGTGTAGATCTGTTTCAATTTCTGTGCGCACCAATCTTGATGCCATCGGTCCTACTCCTATCTCATTGAAAAAATGTTAGAAGATTACATAAATAAACAAACAACTCAGGTTTTGAATTACGATAATTAACCAACGGCACATAGAAAATTACAAATCCACTTGGGCGGGAGTCGGGGGACCTTTTAAAAGAGCATGTTACATAATAAGCCACAAAAACAATGCCACAGACATCTTCTCCACATTCCCTAAAGTAATCCAAATGTTGAGTTTTCATACGAACCGTACGATCAGAATTCGATCCGAGGTAGATTGCCTGTGGCCCTTTACTTCACGGATCAAAACCGATCGGACGGTCGGAATTTAAATTTAAAATTTGGGAGACTGTAGGAGATCCGAATTCACAGATATCGGCACCTGCAATTAAATACATTTCTTGAAAGAGCGCCTCATTTTTTGCAAATTCATCTCTCCTTCCTTTTGCTCGATTGCTCTTAAACCCTCTTCGTTTCTCTTCACAGAACCCTAGCAAGGACAAGATCTCTACCTCTCTCTCTCTTACCAACGCACACAACACTGAACACACACTCTCACATGCGCGTGATTGCAAAGCGAAGCAAGGATTTGATCGCGAACAACTCAAGAAGGTTTGATGTCTGATAAATTTCTCTTCGTTTCTGATCTACTCTACTGTTTAGTAGCGTTCTTGGTTAGAAAATTTATGTTATTCTTTGATAATGTTAGGTTCTTTCTTCTTTGTTGGAAAATTTGTGTTTCTTTGCTAAAGTAAGTTCTTGGTTAGTTGGTTGGAAATTTTTCTGTTATTACTTGTAAATGTTAAGTTCTTGATTGGGTTTAAGTAATGGATAGCTTTCTCTTGCTCGTCCTTGTAAAAGTGTTGATTTGTTATTTTTCCTGGATTTTCTTTATTTTAGTTTCGATTGGGTTTTCGAAAATGCCCCTAATTTGCTGGGTGCCAGAAATTTGTGCAAATTTGATAGTGAGCAGCTAATTTCTGAGTAGTATGTGTAAACTAAGGCTCCTTTGCACTGTAATTATAGTTTCTTGATTGCATATTTGTTTGTACTAAATGAATTGCATTAATTTGAGTAACTAATTTCATGCACAAATGAATTGCACTAAAGATATGTTTAGTGATCTAATTTTTTAATTAAATATACGTCAATGTTAATTTTTAACTCACTTTCATTCTGGATTTCACAATTTTTTTGTTCTAAATTTCTAATTTCAGCACGTACAATGGCTAAAGCTGCTAGCCCAAGCTTTCAAAGGCAACTACAAAATGCCTCAATTGAAGCTACAATGTGTCAGATCGAAAAACTAAATCCCAAAGAAATCCCCATCTTTCTGTCCCATCTCTCAAATGCAAAAGGCCCTGAAAATTTAAACGGATATCAGAAGTTATCCATATTAAATGCCCTTGTCAGAATTCAAGGCCAGAATATCATACCATATATAAGCGCAATCATGTCTTTACTTATTCAAGCTTTAGAATTCAGCCATGAACATTCTACCTCTTCACTTCACGAGTCATGTGCTAGGCTGACATGTGCAATTGCTCAATACGGGATTGACCCCTTGGTACCAGGGAATGAAAAGATCGAGATTATTAGCTCTCTTTGCAGGCCTCTTTCAGATTTCTTAATGAGCCCTCAAAAGAATGTTGCCTCGGTTTGTGCATTTTGCATAAAGGCCCTTGTTGAAAGCAATAACTGGAAGTATTCCTCCGGCGATCTGGTAAATCAGATTTGTTCAAAAGTTGCGGGTGCTCTTGAAGAAGGTTTGGCTATATCTCTGGTGAAGCAAAACCCATACGTAATAGAACCCTATGCAAGGTCTCTTTTAACATCAGGGTTGTTTTTCTTGACTGATGGTGGGCCCCAAATGAAGGTGCTTTCTGTGGAGATGATCCAGTCAATCAGATCAGTACATATCCTCGGTTTTTCTTGACTGATGGTGGGCCCCAAATTCGACGAAAAATCACCTACCATGTAACTCGGCCAGAAATCAGATCAGTACATATCCTCTAGCATGTTGACTAGCGAATCCAAGAACAATGCAAAGCTTGACAAGTTTGCACTCATTTCATTTAATTTACACTTTTCAAATGCTATACATATCTGGATTCTGGACTTCCCATCCATAATGGGCTTTTGCTTCCTCTGCTACTAGCGGGCCTTTGTTCTAAGTTCTAACAGATGGACTTTTCATCCAAAGTGGGCTAAGACGCTGCGGTGCTCATAGTCACAGCCCCTTGTTTATTTTCTTGTTTATTTCTTTGACCATTCATTGCATTAGATTATTTTTTTAGATGGCTGTTATTGCTGTTTTGTTTTAACAAATTATTAACTTAAATTATATTTAAATACTTAAACTATAAACTAATATAAATTATTCAATTTTTTTCATATTTGAATTTATTTAATTAGTATTTGTATTTTATAAAGTCCATGTGACTCAATCATCCAACAATTATTCATTTTGTATCCATATTCGAATTTTTATTTGTGGATTATCTGCTCTGTATCTATATCCATTTAAGTTATATATGATTTTAAATTTTAACATTTGTTTACTATCTCGTATATGTATTTGTATCCGCACATTGAAACGTGGATATGAATATGGCATTGGCATTATCCCCTCTATTTTCACCCCTAAATGAAGCATTGGTTTTTTTTATTATTATGTAAAAAGTTTCAAGTCAATTTTCTTTATTATATGTTATTACCTGTAATGAAATGTGAACTCTGCGGTCCAATTGGCTTAGTAAATCTTCATTAATGTCCTATTTTTATATGGGTACATCACATTACATAAAATAAAAGTAATTCGTTGTTGGTTTTTGGAAAAATAATCGCTTGTGAGAAAATAAAATCATGACTGCATAAAATAAAATAAAATCTTCATTCCAGTTTTTTACGTTAATGATTGGACACCTTTATACCAATTACAGCAACAATATCCATAAATCATGGCTCCAAACAATATTATAATTATAACAATTAATGCCTCGTAATAAATCAATCCAAACAACAAAAAAAGGTTTGGGGGGGGTGGGTTAGTCAATTTCACAACGTATACCTATCAATCAAAATATCGAAAATATGTTTTTCTCCTCTAAAATTTGCAATTTCATATTTCTCATTCTAAATTTGCTAGTTCCGCCCTTGGTCACAATAGAGCTTGTCATAGTTCTGATACCAATTTGTTAGTATTTGATATGAATTAACTTAGTATATTTTAGCAGTGGAAGAAATAGCGCTCTTTGCATGGTATAATTTTAATTTATATTATCAATATTTTCTTGTTCTCTTGAAATATATCTTACACATTATTTAGAGTCGCCATATAAAAGCATTTGACTCCCTCATTAGCATTCTTATATTATTAATTAGCATTTAACTCCCTCATTAATTTACTCTTTTTATTTTCTAGATACGTGTTTTGAAAACAGACCAAAACAGACCAAAACATTACAATATAATTTTTAAAGAATTCCATCATTAATTGCTACATTGAAAGCACTAATTAAAGTTTATTATTTCCAACATTATCTAATACGTACCCACATCATGTTAAGATATTTTTTGAAATAAAATATAGTTTGTGCTCCATGCATGATATATGTTGTTTACGTCGCATGCTCATAAACTCTAGGAGGTGAGACATATATTTATGAATTAAAGCTGGATACAACATCCTATATTTATCGAACAAAAAAAAGCACATTCTTGACTTTAATTCCGGAATAGGGATCATGGCTCGTTATGAGAATATAAAAAAATTGAGATAAAAAAAGAATCAATTCTTCTAATTTGTAATATTTAAGAGATTTTGTTTTTTCTTTTATGAAAAATAAGGATTATGTCCTTATTTGATTTATTGATATTGTTAATTAAGAAAAGATCAGGTTTTAAGTTACAACACTGTATCCAAGTTGGTCCATATACAATTAACCTGCTTCCGATCCTCCCTGCAAGGCCATCCATAATTAATTCCAGTCTGAGATTTCTTCTAATTTACGAGAGTTCTTAAGCTGAATTTAATCTGAACAAAAATTGTTTAACCAAAAGCATGAATATATATCTTTGATTAATGAGAGGTCCTCAATCTCGATGGTAATCAGCTTATGAAATTATTGATCAATTTGATTTTTTTAAGAAATTGTACGTAGCTATATATAGTTTGATTATTTAGCTCCTACTATTCAAATTATAGTTTCCGCCCTGCCTGCGTACTAAATAAGTTTTCAAAAAATCATCTTAAAATACACGGGGAGTGCTATTCTACACGCACTATTTGTAAAATCTAGCGCTGAGAGAATTTTTTTAACTTAATTCCAACTTTACCCTCCTACCATTCTCTTTCTTCCATTAACCCAATTAATGCGTTGTCTCTCTCTTCAAACAAGCAAGAATAACGCAGACTCTCTTCAAAAAATAAAAACAGTCAATTAACGAGGATTCTCTCTTGCACTAAGACTCAATCTATCGTGTAGAGAATTCTTCTGAAACCAAGCGTAAGCTCACTTTGTAAATATGTGCATAATCAAGCAATCAAATGCTTCAGAGTAGTGCTCATGTATGATATTTTTTTATTTATTAAAAAAAAATTGGCTTTAATTTATCCGCTTGTGCATTCTATTACATGTATTCATAGATTGTAAAGGAGTTTTGTACATGAAATTGAAAAGATGGTTGTGTATCAGAATAAAATGCTATTAGGAGAATACTGGTATTTGTTTATTTGGGAGAGAAATTGAAGGATTGTTTTATTTAAAATCTATGTACCTTGTAACTTACTGGTTTAAATGAAATAAATACACAAAAGGCTCCACAAACGCAATGCACATATCTGAATTTTAGTCAAGTATTTCATTTTATCAAAACAAGAAGTATTTATAACCGAAAACTATATCCTCCATTTACAATACAAAAAACTTCTATTTTCTATTCACCACTGCGTACTATCCCATTGTACATCCAACTATCCAAGTATCTAAAATACAGTCTTTCTAATTACAATACACAATCTGTATTTTATTTTTTTTACCCTTGTACATTTTCCCTTTATACATCCAAGTATCCAAGTATTGCATAATTTAGAACACATGTAATTCATGATTTTAATATTCTGTAGCAACATCCGATACAAGTATGTAGCAAGCAACTGGCTAGTATGCGTAATAGGATTTGTTTTTGTTCTGCCAATTTGTCAAATTGTGCTTGCATAGGGGTGTCAATGGTACCTTTTAAGCCGTTTACCCGACCCGTATCGTATTCGATAAGGCGGATATGGATAAGGTTTTTTTTCCGTTAGTTTATTGGGTATGGGTAAGAATTTTTTTTCGTTAATCAAATGAGTATGGGTATGGGTAATGACTATTTCGTACCCGTTACCCAATATACCCTTTGTTTTAAAATAGGATTGGGTAATGGGTAATAGGATTTGTTCTGCCAATATGTCAAATTGTGCTTGCACTTGTATACATTCTTGCAATAGCTGCTGATCTCGTAGTGGTTTTAACCTACTTACGTTAGTGTTTTAGAAACCATCTTATAGAAGTCAGCTGATAGGACATGGCATTTTAATTTAGTACCAAAAGGATTGCCAGTAAAACATCCATTTTCAGAATTTTATTGTCTTTAAATAATCCCTAGGATATAAATAACATATCTTGCAATGAAGTGCTGTAAAATTTGTTCAAGGAAACCAATTTAACTAATATCTCCTTTTTTTTTTAAAGTTCAAACAGTCTATCCGAACAGTTGAACATGGTCTTTATATGAAAATATACTTGCTGGCCAAGGTAAGTGGTACATTTACTGCCAATCAGATAATTGGTTCCTATGTGTCTTTGTCAAGTTTTTTTTATTTAAGCCTCTTGCTCATTAGCCAAAGTACACTGAATTGTTCATCATCTAAATTCTTTTTCATGAGTTAATAAATCATTCATCAATGATAATTTTGTTGTCAACTAGACCCACTTTCTAAAATGCGGACATACTTACTCTTTAATTTATCACTAAGCTAAAATATTAGCCAGTGCATATATAACAATGTCAATTTAAACTGGTTAGGTATCAGAAAAGTTTTACCAATATGTATCCACAGATATATTCACACCAATTCAAAATTAGCCTTAAAATAATTTCCCACCATGCAATTCGCTTGATATGTACTTATTGCAGGTGGTTTAGTCAAGTTAGCTAGGGTACACATCTTTAATTTGACTTATATATCTTAATTAGCTTGAGGAGAAGAAAAACAAATACCTCCCGAGAATTTTTTTACTTTTGCAGCCTCCGCAGAATAGGTCTTCTCCAGTTATGGAACATAAATAATTTGCAAAATAAAACCATCACCGGGCTTGTCTTGATTTTGGGTATGTCAATTCCTCAATTCTTCTGAGAACGGTTTTCGATGCAAAATCCTAGACCTGAAAAATGACTCTGATACCAAATAGAGTTTTCTGAAAAAGCTATGTTATTCCTTGACCTCTTGGGTCTATATAGAGTGTTACATCTTACATCCGAGTCCTTACATTTCTCTCTAATTCATTTTACTAAAAGGACCCTAAACTATCACATATCTCAACAATATATATAACTAAGATTGTAGCCACAGGTTGCAACAAATTTTTAATTTGAATTGATCATATGTGGGTTTTTTTTCACAATACATAATTAATGGCATGAAAATAACATCAACTGTAGAAGAAATTTGCCTGGAAAATCATATTTTCTTGGGAAAAATAGAAAGACAAATATATTTTTTTTCGGAGAAAAAAGCATCTTTGCATAAGAATATTTCGTTGGTGAAACTCTGAATTCTCTCCAGCTTTAAAATGAATAGGAAATGGTTAGATAGAAACCTCTTTGATTGCTGATATAACTTTGTCTCCTTTTCTTTTTTTTCATTTTTTCTCTATTAATACAACTTCCATTGCAAATTCCTAGTAACTACAAGTCCTGATATTAGGGGTGCAAACGGATCGGATAGTGGCAAAACCCTATCCGTATCCACTTTTATTTTTCGGAAAAAAAAAGCATCCTTGCATAAGAATATTTTGTTGGCGAAACTCTGAATTCTCTTCAGCTTTAAAATGAATAGGAATTGGTTAGATAGAAACCTCTTTGATTGCTGATATAACTTCGTCTCCTTTTCATTTTTTTCATTTCTTCTCTATTAATACAACTTCCATTGCAAAATTCTAGTGACTACAAGTCCTGATATATTGTTTCTGATTGATTTTGGTAATTATCTGATGTTATATACCATACAACTAGTGATATAAAAATCTGTTACGCTCACTTGACAACAATGATATGTTTTAATGTTGGGTTATATTTGTTGGTGCCGCTTTAAGTTTTTGTAGATCCACTGGTACGAGTGTATAACAATGATACAATCTTTTTAATGAAATAATAAAGTTTCAAATTTAAGTGGGAACCTCCAAATACAATTGTTGGTCAATGTATGAACCGATCCAACTGAGATTTTGACTGGGCTAGCTGGAATCTATAAAATTAATTTAGGGAAAATTTCCAGTCTACCCATCTAAACCTTCTCTTATCCCCTTTTATTTATTTTATCTTTTATGTAATTATTTTAAAATTTTAACGGACCATTATACCCACAGATTTTAAACAGAGTGTCCAGTCCATTTGTTTTGTTCTTCCTCTCCTTCCCTATCAAGCTGCTGATCAGCGACATTTCTTCCTCTCCCCTCTTCCCATTCCCAGTCCTCTCCTATCCTCGCCATTCCCATCGCCGTTCTTCCCCTTCTCGTCCCCCTCCCTCCCTCACGGATCGAGCATGCCTCTGGCTGCGGAGATGTCTGGACGGCAGCCCAAGGCAATGCGAGTCATGGCCATAAGAAAAACGAAGCCGGTGTCACGACACAATGAATTGGTCCTTTTAATTCAAATATTGACAGATGATTTTGATATTACGATATTACAATTATATACTGCTGACACTACATAAACATGATGCTTCATTCATTCTCTTCAGATTAAATTTTCCGGCTGTTCAATTTTTTCTCCTGTTGCCTTATACCGACATCATTTTTGATTGGTTGAGGTATGTGTTCTTACCAGTATTGAGCTAGATTTTGACTAAAATTAGAGCACATTTAATTGTATTTGTAGGTGTGATAGGAGAATCGAGATTCTGTAAATGCAAAATTCAACTGAGTTGAGGTACAGTTGAACATTATAGCTTAAGAAAGCTCAATTGCATGATTATATTTTATCTGATGCTCGATTGGGACTAATTTGGGTTAAATGTGAAGTAGGTGATACTTGGTATGAGATGCAATTTGGTTTCTCCAATTGGTTATATCAGAACTCATACAATTGGTCGAATACCAATGGTAATTATACTACTACCATTTCATACTTTGAGAAATATTTTTCACTGGACAAGTTCATAATGAAACTATATTTGAAATGTTAGGTGGTGGGACTAATTAAATCTTGCACGCCAAATGGACTCGGAGATCTGATTCTAACTTTAGACCATAAGAGTGGTTGTGCAAATTTTGTGCTTTTATTGCTTTACCAGGTCTGCACAGCTGAGGCAAATTAATGTATAATTATGATAAATTATAAATTTTAGACCATAAGCAAGGTGTAATCATCTAAAATTTCAAGGAACTCCAGTACCACCATGTGCCAGTAAAGCACTCATAATCAACCAAAATAAACCATAGCAATATATAAATGTAAAAAATTGTTTAAGTTAAAGGATGAGATGGATCTTCAGCTCAAACATTCGGACACTTGCTACTGGTGCATTTCTCAGTGCTGAAAAGTATTTTTTAACATAAAAAAATTCAATTAAGACACTCAAAATCTTAAACTTAATTTTTGAGGCACTAAACGACGTTTTTTGGCGATTCTGATTTTTTCTGAATACCTGGGGTTAACACTGAGGTGACGGTGGTGACCGTCACCTCCTCCCCTTTCCGAATTGGGGTCATACGCGCAAATCTGACTTTCCTAGCAAAAGTTATGGCCATTTAAAATTAAAAAAAAAAACGATGTTTCCGATCTTTGATCCATTTCATTTTTTTTAAAGTTATGGCCGTTTTATTTTTTCTAATAACACAAAATAAAATATTTTACTTTTTCTTACAGCCGCGAAAAACCTGATTTGAAAAATATTAATCCGGATAGACAATGAGATCACACTAATATTATTCAAATTTTATTTTTAAGTAATAAATTCAATCTGCTCAAACAGACATAATATTACAAAACAATTATTGTTATCTATCCATATCATGTGTTATTGTTAAACTATTCACAAATCAAAAAATCCATCGTATTAAAAATATAAATAAATACATAATATTATAAAATACATAAATTATAAACATAATTATAATTGTATATTTATAGAATTTTGTTTGGAGGGATGAAAATTTGAATTTGGGTGGGGGCTGGGGGGGAATTTGAAAATTGAAATTTGAATTTTCGGAAAAAATAAAAATAAAAAGGGCACGGGCGCACAGGCAGGGCACGGGCGCACGGGCAGGGCACGGGCACGGGCGCACCGGCTCACGGGCTTTTCTGGCTGGGCACTCACGGGCAGGGCAAAAAAAAACCGGGTCCGGCCCGTTTAACGCCCGTGCCCGTGTGCTCGTGTGCCTGTGAGTGCCCGTAGCACAGGCACGGGCAGGACGGGCATGGGTACAGGCAGGCCTGGGCAGGGCACGCCCCCGGGGGCAAAATTAGAACTCTATGTAGAATCAACTGGTTTCATATAGTACTCCAATTTTTATTGTAAAACAATAGCAGGGCCCACCCCTGCATTATTTTTCGAAACTTCTGTTTGTCTTTTACTTTTTTCAAAGAAAATATATGTATTCTCAGCTTTAATTATGCCTCCATAAACGAATTTTTTTATAAAACATAAATAGAAAAATTAATTTTTGGGAACAATATGATTGTTTGAGATTTTACAAAAACCATAAAAATTGAGTTACCAACTTAATTTCAAACTTTTTTTTTTGCCACAGACCGAGTTACTAACTTGGTCTTAATATATTTTTTTTTTGTTTTTTACAGAAAAACTGTGTTGTAAAACTTTGTAGTCATTGGTCTAATATCAATTTTTTTTAGTCCGAACTGAATTGGAAAATCTAAATGAAAAATTAATCTAAACTTTAACAAGAAAGTTGATTAATCTAAAATTTACAAGAAACGAAAATTCAGAGTCAGATCTATGCCCGTCATTTTTATCCATGCCCAAACAATCATTAAATTCGCCAACTCTGCCCATTAATCGAAAATTCTGTCAAAAATATCCAAACCGGCTAATAAATAACCGGTTCCTAATTTTTATTAGAAACCGGCTATTAGACCGCCGGTTCCTAATAAAAAATAGTAACCGGCTATTTAGTAGCCGGTTTTAGTTAAAAAATAGGTTTTTTTTTTTAATCTGGCTATTTATTTACTTATGATACGTATATAGTGGCATTTAGGTACAATTTTAGATAAAATACGAGTTTTTAGAGAATCGTTTGAATATTTAAAATATAATTTTGATGTATATGTTGCGAATCGTTTGATATTCTCATTTTTAAGACGATTAATGAATAAAATTTGTTAATTGATTTATTACAATTTGATATTTTTGAACTAAATTTGGTATCAAATTCGCAAAAATTACTGCATAAATTGTTCGTAATTAAAAGTACATCACAATCGCAAAATAATTATTACAGACAATGAAATATTACTACTTCTTAGAACCCGTACGGAAGGTACAAGGAACAAAATCATCGTCTGAGTCTGGTTCAGTCGTAGCAGACGAAGAGCCAGTCTTACCTGTATTTTTTTGTTTTGACCTCGCCGGTAAGAGTCGCACGAGGTGAAGAGATCTTACCACAAACTATACAGTTCTTATCACACAATGGAATCGGGTTTGGTTTTTTGTAAAGGCTCTTCTCAAAATCATCATCGTCATTCAATAACCTATGTTTTACAAAGTTCTTCATAGTACCACCGGACGATTCACTTGATTTGTTTTTGTTCATTGTTTTCACCTAAAAACGACAACACCACAAACAACAGATAAAATAATAATAATACAACATAAAAAACATACAAAAAATAATAAACATACAACATAATAAACCAAAGATAATATAAATGAAGTTCTCAAAAATATTACAAGTTCATATAATAAGTTCTCAAAACATATAAAATAATAGTTCACAGTCACTCTTATGTTCAACTATTTTTCCTGAAACGAAATCAACCTAACATTCGAGACCCAAATGATGGATTCTTTGATGTCTTTGGTTGCGTATCAGATGGCGCTGCCTGGCTACTAGATGCCCTTGGCTGCTTAATTTTCAAAATCCGACCCGGCACGCTCATCTGCTGGTACTGGTAACGGTCTGGGGTGAGGTGGTGATTTTTTTAGTGGTGATTGAGGTAATGGCAATGGAATTATGTTATGGATTGGTGGTTCAGGGGTTGGCTCGAAATATGGACTAACGGGGGTCATTGGTTCGGCATATGCAGTAACGGGGTTGTATGGGTCCATGTCTGGTGGTGAGTGTGGTTGGAAACTTGGACCAGCTGGGGTGTATTGTTCTATGATTCGTTCTTGTCCATAGTTTGGCGACATCAAATTTTGTCCCGAACTACTCCCACTTTCGTCTTTTTTAATTCTCTTCACGTACAGTTCCATAATAGAAAACCCCTGCTCCTTAAACTTGTTGCACAATTGACTACAAAAAGGATCATTATCTATCGGAACTTGGATATACATTGGTCCGTTCATGGCTCGGGTTGACAGCTTTAAGTCACATCGATTCGAGTTAAAACCCACACAATCATAAATTTGAGATTTCAAGCTCAAAAAGGAGGTACCCTCTTGAACAATAAAAGAATGCGATGCCGGTTTGGAGTAATATACTCCTTTTGGACCTTGCAGAAACTTTCCATTATAATGTAATGTAACAAGCAACGCCATGACCAACAAACTACATTGTGGTAAATAATAAACATCTATCAAGTAATCTATTTTTTATTCATAATCCACTGATAAATAATAATTTAAAAAATACTGTAGAAAATACTGTACAAAAAAACTGTAGAAAAAAACTGTACAAAATACTGCAAGACTACTGTAGAAAAATACTGTACAAAACACTGTAGAAAATACTGTACGTACTGTTCAAAAAATACTGCAGACCACTGTAGACCCGCTTCTTCACGTCGTCCTCTTTCTCTCCTCTTTTCTCCTTCTCTAAAAATGCGGCTACTGTACGTTTTGAGAGAAAACACGTATTTATAGCTCTGGCTGTAATAAATTCTGGAAACCGGCTACTAAATAGCCGGTTCCTAATTTTTATTAGGAACCGGCGGTCTAATAGCCGGTTTCTAATAAAAATTAGGAATCGGCTATTTAGTAGCCGGTTTGGACATTTTTGACAAAATTTGATATTTATGGGCAGAGTTGGCGAAATTTAAGTTTTGATGGGCATGGATAAAAATGACGGATGTATGCCGCATATGAGATATCCCTTTCTCTATTTATTTTATGTGATCAATTTTTCAGACCAATCACATCTTCCAACAGATTAGTTCTCTTCCTAGCGGCCCCACTTCCCATTTAACCAATCCTCTCTCCTCTTATTTTCCATACAAGTGGACCCCACTCATAACCTTCTCCCAACCTTTTTCGCCTTCTCTCATTTTCTCCTCCATATACACCCGTCACATCACCATCCCTCTCCAACGCGGGAACAACGACTTCACACGCATCGCCCCGCGCGAGCGATGACCTCTCCGAGTTTAGGCCACTAAGTCGTCCCGACTACATAACCGGTCACGTCGGTTCTCTCTCTCTTTAATCTTTTGCTCTATACCTCTCTCCAGAATTTTCTCTATCTTTGTTTTCTCCTCTCTTTCACCCTTGACTGTTATGCACTCTCCTCTCCCCCCTCTTGAAAGTTGAAAGTTTCCTGCTCTCTTTTCCACTTTTCCTTTGTTTTTCGAGGAGTTTGAACTAAACTCCATTTCGGGTGTGACTTGAATTTCCTTCTTGCTTCCTTGTTGACTGAGCAACACGTGAGGAGCAGACGGCCACTGCCGAGGCAGGAAAGGTTTGAGTTCGAGCGAGTCTTGAGGAAGGCGGTACTGACGGTCGTCAAGCTAATTCAAAAACATTTCGGTAAATTATCAAAGGCTTTGATTTCTTTCTTTTCGTTTTCGAATGTGTGTGGTCTGAGCTTTGTCGGCTCTTTGCTTGTGGTTTGGAATGTGAAAATAAAGCCCTTAATTATTTTGAAATGTGTTAGGCTGAATTGCTTCATATTGAGGCTTTGATTTCTTGAAGTCGTTAGAATTTTGAGTTGTGGAATCAACAACTTGGAATTGTTAAACCCACCCTCTCTGATCTATACAATGCTAGTAAATGAGAAATTTCGATTGTGAACTATTGTTGTTATGGTGCTTTACTTGGTTAGATTGAGGAATTTCGGTTTAGAATGACTTGCAAACTAATGGATTTGCGATATTGGGTCTAAATCCCAGATAACCCAACAACCCTCTACATCCTCTCTGTCTGTTAAGCCAATCTGTAACTGGTACTAGTTTGGTACCAGTGGTTTCTGATTTTGGGTACGATTCTGGTACTAACAAGAGCCCATACGTAATTTTTTATAAGATTGAGGATTTAGTAATTAATTTTTGTGACTGTGGTAAAATTTCTCTAGATAGAGGGGCTGGATGTAAATGTGATAATTTTAAAACTCCTAGGACCGAATTGCAAATATTTAAATTAAAGGAGCTTAATTGAAAAAATAAGGAATATTGAAAGTAAGATTTCGGCCGAAAATGTAACAGAATTTGAATTGATATTCTATATACTTAGTCTTTGATAGCGGAGCTACAGTAAAATAAACAGTGAAGCCGTCCACTGGGACGTACAAAACTCCACAATTGATATCCTTATTTTTGCAGTCATGAATTGCACCGTTCTTTTGAGAAGAACAGTATAGTTGAATAGGAGAAAATGTTCTAAGACTAATTATCCAAAAGTTGAGCTTTAGCTCCTCTTGTGACTTCGCAGCACCTTTCCCTTAACAAAAACTTTGAATAAACTATACGCGCACAACAGAACTTAACAGAACTAAATAAAACTAAAAAATTGGGTTAGGCCTTTAAAGGCTTAATTGAAAATCCGAATTGAATTGATTAGGCTTAGGCCCAGTACGAAATTAAATAAATATGAAATAGCTTTGTATTTCAGATTGGGCTGTGCAAGCCCATATGAATTGTATAAAAAAATTGAAACTTTGTAATTTGAATTGGGCATTTTAGTATTGGACCGAAAATGACTGAACTAAGAATTTTATTTAAAAATATGATTGGACTTTAGTTGTAAGCTAAATTTTAATTAACAAAATTTGTAAATGAAAGGTGCTTAAAGCTCGGTAAAATGTTAAAAATAAATTATTAAAAATGACCAAGATTAAAAATACAACTAAGTGACAAATTAATTAATTGTAAGAGATAGCATTAGTTAAAAAGTAATTTTCTTAAATTTGTAGATATAATTTTTAGTGATCTCTGTCAGTTTGGAACGTATATTAAGGGCTCTTACATTCAAATCTCATTCACTACAATTATACATTTTAATTTTGTCAGACCCTATATAGCCTCATGAAAGACCTGATTCTCATGAGTATTTAACTTCTCTCATTTTCTCTCTAATCTCTAATACCCTGATTGGATTACCTCTTGATGTAGCTTTTACACTAAATAAACTAGGGAAGACGAGGAATTAATTAATACAAAAATAAAAAAAATAGTTCATTTTTGTTAATATGTTCTTTTTAGTCTGTTTATAATTAGGCAATGTATTTTAATGTTTTTTGAAAAAATAAAAAATGTAACCAATTAAGAAAATGGTAGCTGCAATAAAATTTAGATATAATTTTTAGTGCTATGCGATCAGTTTGGTCTATTTTGCTGAGTGTTGAAATGAAATTCAAAGAAATTGTGAAAATTAACTTTTACAGTATATATTAAGTAATGTTTATTGTGTTTCCCAGCAAAATTTGAAGAAAATAAAATGAACAAACAATGAGAAAAATAATTGGCTATTTTTCATCATTTATCTAACATATTTTTCAGTTGTATATATAATTCTGTGGGGCGTGCGCCTATTGTGTTTGCATCATAACTTATGTTTTGTTACTCTATTATTGTTTTCATCATTTGCCAATTTTTACCGAGTAGAGATCTCGAGCTCGTCTCAGTGAATAATTAATTTTGTGCAGCTCAGTTTGGTGTTTCGTGTTAATTGTGACCTTGATATATATATGAGTTCTTGTGAAAAAAAGTAGCTGGGCCCATCCCTGCTTTATTTTTGGTACTATTTTTTTATTTTTATCTTTTTTAAAAGAAAATAGATATATTCTCAACTACAGTAATATTAATATATTTTTTACTTATAAATATATATAATTTCTCTCTAATTGTTTTATTTGACGCGCACAGGGTATTCGATGAAATGTCCAAGTGATAAATCTGTCCAATTATTGGGTTCCTAGTAAATTTTTGTAAGCTCCATTTATAGGGTTCAAACTAATTAACATCAACTGGATAAACCAAAATTCACACCGTGTGTTAACAGAAGTATTATATTATTGGATAAACCAAATTAAATTCACACCGTGTATTAACTTTTTTCCATTGTTTATCAGTACACTGTTAACAAGTTGTAAGCAGTATATACCGTTCCATTCCTTACTGAATGTTACCTTGTTATGTTTTTTCCCTTGTTTATCAATACACTGTTTTTACTCGAATTTTTACTGGTACAATTGTTCACCCAGTTTGTAGGTAACTTGAAAGATGGCCGAGGGAATAGTTAGTTCTGTTTTGGGTAAGCTGTCGGATACTGCTGTTAAGAAGGTTTTACTATTACATGGTGTCGGCAAGCAAGTGAAGAGATTGAGTCGTGAGCTCAGTTGGATTCAGGCTTTCCTAAAGGATGCTGACATGAAGCAGATTTTAAATGAGAGAGAGAAGCATTGGGTCAAGGAGGTCAGAGATATTGCTTACGACATAGAAGATGTAATAGACAATGCCATTTTCTTGGAGGTTCCCACCAACCCTTCAATAGGAAGCTCTCAAATTGATGGGGCTACTAAAAGAATGTGGAAGAAATGCAAAACGCTCCCGGCTTTGCACAACCTCGCCGATGAGATGAATGAGATCCTGGAACGGATTCAGGAGATCAATGCCAGTAGAGAGAGATATGGAATCAACTCTTTGGGTGAAGGCAGTGGATTGCAGCCGAGGCTACTGATCAGGCCCCCTGTGCTACCTAAGATTGATGATCCTAATGTTGTCGGCTTCGATGCTGACAGGGACAACATGGTAAAGAAGTTGCTTGACACAACCACTAAAAGGCGTGCTGTCATCTCAATTGTGGGACCTGGTGGACTCGGAAAAACAACTCTTGCTCGAAAAGTTTACAATAGGTAAATATGATTATATGCAGCAACTGTACGTGTCAAAAATAGCTTAATTAATAATTTGATATGTTAATCTTTCTTGAAAATTACTATATATATATAGAGAGAGAGAGAGAGAGAAAACTTAGTAGTCTTTTCATATAAATAAATGAATCATAAGTTTTTTTACTCATTCTGCACAAATTTTGTGCAATAAAAAGCTTCCTGTTGAAATAGGGTTATAAAATTGTGCAATGCATATATTGTTGATAACTTAGATAAATAAGTTAACTTGATCTATCGTGTATCTTTAAATTAAAGCAAAGTCAATTGAAACATTCCCTGAAAATATGATTTTTGAAGGCAAAATTCCCATATATGCATTGCACAATTTTAAAGATTTTCACTTCAAAAACATTATGTATCGTGTACGCACCTCAGAAGTTCATATTCATTAAATTTACCCATTCATTTATTAGTATCATTAGATTTTAGCCACACCAATTTTCAATTTGTAGTTAAATAAGAAAATTACTCTTCTACCCTAATGTCTATCTAATTTCTTCCCAAAATACAATCAATGCTACTTTTTTTAGAATTATGGTAACTCTTGTTAAAGTTTTACAGGGAGTTCTGTTATCTTTAAATTGTGATATTTTTACTTGTTGATACTTTGGTAGAGTTTTACAAAAAAATAGTATTGGAGAATAAGGAGAGATGCCAAACTAAATTCCCATATACAGACTAGATGATTAGACAGAAAAAACTAAAATACACTTGTCAAAAAAATAAAGTGTGAGAACCAGGCTCTATGATAATATATATGTACATGTACAAATTATAAGAGCAGAGGAATGCAATATAATCCAAACTATCTGCTTTGTTTTCTACAGCAATGATGTCAAGAGATGGTTTGACGTTTGCATATGGGTAACTGTCTCTCAAGAGTTCAATCTAATGGATATTTTGAAAAAGATAATAGAGCAAGTTGAGTCTCTCCCTCAAAACTACCTAGAAGGTGGACAAGAGTATTTACTTACAAAGCTTTGCAAAACTCTTAATGGTGAGAAGTACACTGTAGAAGACCATTTACGTCCAAACTCTCATGACCCTCAAGCTGGTGAGAATGACCCTCAAACATTGCCAAAAAAGTACCTTCTACTCCTAGATGATATGTGGAGAGATGATCTATGGACTCAAATTGGTGTTGTGCTACCTGATGCCAAGATTGGAAGTAGAGTAATCGTAACTACTAGAAACCAAAATATTATCGGTGATCTTGAACCATATAAACTTCCATACTTAACCGATGAGCGGAGCCTAGAGCTTTTGATGAAAAAGGCTCTGCCTAATCGAGATCTGAGTAAAGGGTATCCCATTGAACTGACTGAGGTTGGAGAACAATTTGTTAAAAAATGTGGTGGATTACCCCTTGCATTGTTAGTTTTAGGAGGTGTATTATCAAAAAAAACCTGCAAATTTTGCTGCTTGGAGTAAAATGTTGCAAAATATGAACTGGGGTACTGATGGAAGAGATTGTACTGACATCTTGGCCACTAGCTACGATGACTTGCCATTTGTTCTCAGATCTTGTTTCATGTATTTTGCGGCTTTTTCTGAAGACCATGAAATTCAAGCTCAAAGATTATTGCGGATTTGGGTTGCTGAGGGATTCATACCGGCAGAAGAATCCAGAACATTCGAGGATACTGCTGAGAGCTACTTAGAAGAACTAGTGCAAAGGTATATATGCTTCAATAGTTTTACATTCTATTACAGATTCATTAAACTTACCATTTGATATTCTTTTTTTTAGATAAGATATCCTACTTTTTAATTTAATTGGCTCTTTAAAAGTCAATTCATATTCATGACTAACATTTTTCTTATAGGTTAAGTATTTATATTTATTTCAAATACACTTGTTAGTCGTATTCATGCCAACATTTTTCAAATAATACAGAGGATCCCATTTAATTAATCTTCTAATTTAATTTCAACAGAAGCTTGGTTCAAGTATCAAAGAGATCTCTCAATGATTCCATCATAAATTGCCATATACATGATCTCTTTCGTGAACTTGCAATTCAAAAAGCCAAGGAGAATAACTTTCTCACAATTTGCTCAAACCCTGAAAATTGGAAGAGCAGCGCCAAGGCACGTCGTGTAGCAATCCATTACTCGGGTTGCGGTGAATTGATGAAACATGCAAATCTAAATCTCCATTCTTTATTGTGCTTTAAGGGTCCAGTTCCAAATAGCTCTCGGCAAAGGCTACTTAAGGTGCTTAGTCACGTGGGATTGAGTGATTCGGTAGATTGCGAGTGTTTTCATGGACTGAATCAATTAAGGTATTGTTGATTTTTGCATAATAAAATAGTGAAGTGATAGATAGAGAGTATGATGAATTGTTTGTTTTTATTGCAATTTTTGTATCAAAGTTTTTATATAGCCAATTTTTATGTAGTTCCTAACGGTTACATAACGGTCAAATTAAAAGATGGAGTTGCTTTTTTCTTAATTAATTAGTAACTCTCTTTTCTTTTCAAATAAATGGACAATGACGAAAATACCTGTAATAGGTCTGAGGCCTAACTGGTGTCCTAATTATCTTGTTTCTTAAGACTCCCCCTAATGTTAGGGTTGTAAATGTCGATCAACCCTATCTTGTTCATGTTTTCTTCAATATATCTTGGATCTAATCCATTCATAAAGATATTTGCCAATTGGTCTTCTCTTCATACAACATGAATTTCAATTTTCTTTGCTTGAATTTTTCTCTAATAAAGTGGCAATCTACCTCGATGTGTTTTGTTCTCTCGTGAAATACCGAGTTGGATGCTATGTGTCATGCCGCTTAGTTGTCGCAAAATATTTTCATTGGTGTTTGAATTTTAATTCTCATATCTGCGAGGAGTTGCTTGGTCCATTTCAGTTCACTTGTGATTGATGCCATGGTACGATATTCTACTTCAGCACTTCATTGTACTCTGATAATTTGTTTATTGATTTTTCATAGGATTTCTGTCTACAAATGTGCAAAAACCTATTGTCAATTTTCTATCGAAGCTCTCCACCCAATCTGCATTGGAATAGCCACACACATTGTTAGAATTATTATTTTTCATGCAGATTCTCTTTTTCTGGTGTTCTTTTAAAAACTTTAAAATTCTATTAATTGATTCCAAGTGTGGTGTTCTTGGAGCATGCATGAATTGGTTAATATGACTTACCGAAAATGAAATATCAGGATGGGTTACCATTAGGTATATTAATTTTCTTATAAGTCTTTGAAATTGATTTATATCTTCTAATGTTTCACCTTCTTCACTTTTTAATTTATGCTTACCACATATTGGTGTTGAGGCCGATTTACAACCTAGCTTACAGGTTTTCTTTAATAAATGTAAAATATATTTTCTTTGAGAATAAATATGTCTTTCTTAGAATCTGTGATTTATATTCCTTGAAAATATTTTAAATAATCAAGATCCTTAGTGTCAAATTTTTCCTTCAATTAAAATTTTATTTTATTAATTTCTTCTTGGTTATAATGTCATCAACATATAATAATATAATGGTAGAATTATTTCCTTCACATTTTACAAATAAATTACAATAAATTAAATGAAAGCTTAATTTGTCATACCATACTCTTGGGGATTGATTCAACCCATAAATGACTTTATTCAATTTGTAAGCTTATCCATATTTTTTTCTTTTTCATGACTACATGGTACAGCCAGGTTTACCACTTTTTCAAGTATTCTTGGAAAAAAAGGCATTTTTGATGTCTATTTGGTACAATTTTCAATTTTGATTTACCACACTAAAAAATAAAATCCTAATAGTATTCATTTTGATCACAGGTGCAAAAGTTTCATAACAGTCTATACTATAGGTTTGTGTACATCCGTTTAACAAAGTTCCTTAACCTTGTTGTTGGTTGAATTATCCTTGATGATCTTCTTAATAGTGTATTTTCTACACTTGTTTTTTTCCAAGTTTTCCTATTCCTCTTCGTTTTGTGAGATTACTTCTATCTCACTTTCATCTTGTACCAGAGTGGTATTTTCCTCTAGTGTGGTATTTTCTATATTTGTATTACCAACTTGTCGTAATGCAAATATGTTTGGTATGCCGTAAATTTTGGTTTTAATACTATTTGCAACAACAACATAATGATTATTTTTTATAGGTCTAAATTGGTCAATAAATATTGAGTGAGTCTTTGGTACCATGAATACCACGGGTTGATCCATAATATTGGGTCAATATTTATGTTCTGGAAATCTTAATGGTCGATATGAACCGTTAAACATGATTACCATATGAATATCTACTTGCAGACCATTTTTTTTTTAGAATTTGTTTCTATTATTAAGATAGGTAGAAAATTACTTGATCTGAACATTCTAGATCATCCAAAAACAGTGATTTTCTATCATCTTAAAAATTGTAAAAAAATTCTAAAAAAATATAAAACTTGATCTGCAAGCACATATTAATATGAAAATTATTTTGAACGGTTTGAATCGACGGTTAGGATTTTAAAAATGAAAGCATTTTTTCGTATTATGAAGTAAATTGTGATAGGCATAGTACCATAGACTCACTCCTAAATCTTTGATGCAAATCATGTGGTCAGTTGCACTACTATCTAAAATTATTTGATTTTTTAGCAAAGATTTATAGAGTTTGAAGCAATATCACAACATTTTGGGAGATATTGTTGAGCTATCCGCGTAATTAGTTGCTAGATTAGTTGCCTCACTTGATCTTTGTTTTCTTGGACTGGGTTGCTCAGACCCGTTTTCTGACTAAATGGAGATGATGTGTCTCTTTTATTAAACCATTTTTCTTCTTTCTATTTATGAGAGTTCTTTCACTCCCCATTTTTCCTTGCTTTGAGGTCACTGCCTTTTTTCTGTTTCTCCCGATCTTCTTCCCTCTCTGTCGTTCTTCTTTTTGGTCGAAGATGAGAATACAAGAATCAACATCGATCTTGGGTGTGGATATCTTTTTTTGTAATTTGTAAACCTATTAGGGTGATTTTGGTGATTAGTGAGGCTAGGGTTTTGGAATTTTGTTGCGTAGACTCCATCTTTTGTTTTATGTGGCTGTTGAACACTGATCATAATCTCTCGGTTATGGATTTGATCAATTTTCTTGCTTGTTGGAGCATCTCTGGTTGGTAAGCCATAATTTCGGTTCTTTTTGTTTGATATTATTTTTTTTTCTGGGTTTCTGGTACTTTGCTGGTATTGTCTTTGTGTTATCTGTTATTTGGTATTGGCTTTCTGGTATTTTTCTGGTTTTACTGATATTTCTTGTACTGAACTAGATAAGAACAAACACTCTTGTTATTTTTTTTTTGGTATGGATGGCTGCTTTGTGCAGCTCTTGGTGGCCTTTAAGGCACTTGGTTTATTTTCTTTAATCGGGTTATCAAATCATGGGCTCTGATATCATATTGATTTTTGCGGAATAAAATAATGAAGTGATAAACAGAGAGTATGATGAATTGTTTGTTTTTATTGCAGTCTTAGTATCAAAGTTTTTATAGTGAGGCTTTATAAAGCCAATTTCTATCTAGTCCCTAACGGTTACATAACGGTCAAATAAAAAGGAGGAGTTGTCTTTGTTTTATTAACTAGTAACTCTTTTTTTTTCTAAAATGGTCAATGACGAAAATACCCATAATAGGTCTGAAGCCTAACTAGTGATCTAATTATCTTGTTTGTCAACAGGTATTGTGAACTTAGTGGGATATTAAGTAGTAACAGAAGATCTTTTCAGTCGTTCATAGGCAGCCTGAAATTTGTGGAGACCATTGATTTCCGTCAACTAGATGATAATGGCAACTTGCCTGATGATATATGGAATGTGAAAACACTTAGGCATGTGATGCTAACTCCTCGGAATTATACCTTAGGACCCTCCTCATCTACTGACCTAAGAAATCTGCAAACACTCCGGCATGTGAAGAGCAGAGAGTCATGGAATGCACAGTTACCTAAACTACCGAATGTGCGCGATTTAGATATCAATGTGGAGAGCTCGTTTTCATGGGATTTAATGGCCAAGTTGCTTGATACACTGAATCATCTAACCCGTCTTGAATTACATGGCTGTAAAGTACCGCAAACAATTGTGGAGATGGAAAGGTTTCCATTTTATCAGCATTTACACACTCTGTTTCTAATAGAGCAGTCCCCACCCCCCAACAACATGGTGTCACCTGTGGTTGGCATGTTTCCCATCAATGTCACACGGCTTATACTTTCTAATCTCCATTTCAAGGAAGATCCGACGCCAGTGCTAGAGAAGCTTCACAACCTCAGGTGGCTCCTGTTTAAAGGAGAAGAACTGAATCGAAAGATGAATTGTTCTGCTGGAGGCTTCCAACAGCTATATGAGTTGATATTTGAGAACCTAACCAATCTAGAAGAATGGGAGATAAAGGAGGGTGCGATGCCCATACTCAAGGTACTGCAACTAGAAAATTGTAAAAAACTAAGGGTGCCTCTCGGGCTTCAGTACTTGTCCAACCTCAAAGAGCTTAATGTATTTGGCTGCAACGAATTACAAAATCATGAAGATGAGATCCGCAACGACATCTGCAAACATGTTCCCGACATATATATATGATATGGCCAGCTTCAATATGTAGAATGGTTTCCTTTAATTTATTTGTGTTAGTGTTTCGATCATTTCCGTACTGCTATCATTTTTTTTTCCTTTTAATTTGTTTGTTTGTTGTATGGTTTTATTCTGGAGTTGTTGAATATGTTTTGAAATCTACAAAAGACAGAAGACTATGTATTTTACTTATAACTGCCAAAATTGTTTTCTTTTCCTTTTAATTTATGTTTTCAAATAAATGATTCTATTTCGGTATAGTGGTGCACATATTTTGCTGAGGTCCCCTCTAGATATGTATTTCAAAGATAAAAGACAAAAACACTGTATCATGTTGATTTGCTTCTAGTTGCTAATTTTTTTATTTTATTAATTACAAATTTTAAAATATTCTTCTAGAAAGAAAAAAAAACCTCAATTTTAAATTTTACCTCATAAACATGTTATCAGTTCGAGAAAAAAAACGAAAAGAAAAATTAAGGGCCGATATATGGAAGTCTGGTTCATTTTTCTATATCACAATTTCAGTTTTTTTTTTAAATTTGAAATTTTCCTTAATACTCTTTTAAAAGTTCTGATTTAAAAATTATATTCAATAAACTAAAAGAAAAATTCTAGCGTATATCAAACTATTATGTCCATATATTAAAAAAAAAAATTAGAGTGGGGCTATGGTAATATGCATAAAGTAATTATTATACTAAACATTTAATACGACTAAAATCTTTTTCTTCTTCAGTATTTGATGAATAATTAACTCTACATTTTCTTTTTCTTTCAAACTAAAACATAAAAACTTAGTTTCAATTCTCTCTGTAATTATATACATGTTGGAGAAATTTAATTAACAAAAATAACTCAGTTGGAGATGCTTTAGCTTGGGCATGCTTACACTCTGATCGGAACTAAGAAGTACCAATTAAAATTCAATTCAATTCAATAGAGATGACTTCAATAGAAACAAATTATAATTGAATATTTCTGATTGGAAAGAATAGTTTGACCGACAAGAATTAATTTGGCAAAACAAAAACAAAAAAACAATTCTTATAATTTTCCAAACACAAACAAAAAAAAATAATGACAACAAACACAATCCATTTAAATATTTTATTTTGGGTCATGGCTAATCATCTTATCTTCATCAGACGTCCATTTGATTAGATTGATAACTCTTTATCATATGATCTGCATAATATGATGATCATATAATCTAAATGATAATCTTATACCAGTAATTAATGTTTCTTATTAATTATTGTTGAGTATTTATATATAGATTTTTTATGTCAATTCTATAATCTTTTTCGCTTTTAAATTTATACTCAATGCTCAAAAGGATGTGGCTACAAGCTTACAGTCTGTCCTTGTAATACCAAGGTCGAACACAAAGACAATGAGAAATAATATTTTGAATTATTATAAATTAAACTAGAAAATGCTATTAAAGTAAATGGAGGAGTTTGTTGCAATTTTATCCTAATTTTGGGCTCAATGCGTGAAGGGAGGTTTATTGTGACAAATTATAAAGTAAGAAAAAAATTTGATTGTGCACTGATTATTTAAAAACAGGCTCTGGAAATAGCACTACCCTTGTAAAAAGAGAACTCCCCGGATAAAAAGAGAGTATAAGCTGGACAAGCAGGCCTTCTGCCATTAGTTGGGACTTGGGACGGGCCGTATATTTGTGCTTTTTGTGTGAAGTCTGCTTTAGTTTTTAAGCCTTCTCCAAATATATTACGAAATACCTACCAGGGCTGCTAACGAATAAGGTTATACAAATTGTAGGTGTCCCAGCGTTAAACAAGGTCATAATTTGTATGATGTTGCTAATTAATACCATAAAGTGATATAGATAGATTTGTTAAACCGTCATTAAAGATATTATTTTTTTTCTTTATCCAAAGGCTTCCTTCTCTGGTAGATGGAATTATATTTTGTCAAGCTAAACAGTTTTTTTTTATAGGATAATTAAAAAATATAGTATAAATACAATACTTTGTGCTAAAAAACAGTTCTGCATTAAACAAAAGTAAATCATGAGAAGTTATTCTTGTTAATATTATATTTTAAAAAATTGTACGGTTGGAATAATTGCAAATATCTATATCAGTGGATTAAATCTTTATTGATTGTTGGGGAGGGGGGGGACGTAATTAAATTTGTGTGAATATTAATCATAATGTTAATTACATATTGATGGGCGGTGGCAGAAGGTACACAGGATAAGTTAAACAAATAATTAAAATTTAAACACACATCAAATCCACCTATTCTGATATGCACGCCAGTCATAAACAAATATAAAAGTTATTACTTTCTTTGTGCCAATTACTTGAGAGTTGGTTCTTCCGGGTTGTTGACCTGTTCTTTTCTTTGGGCCAACCTAATTCGATTTCTCCGTGACAACTTAAACTTGCTTTTGGTGTGCCTAATTATTCCCTTCTTTTGACATCTAATTAAGTCTGTTGATGAATCTCTCTTGTCAGGAGCATGCTGCCTGATTTGATGCATCAGACTAATTGTATAAGATTATATATGTGGATGATTTCACTTAAAAAATTTAAAATATTACAAAGTCTCTGACATCAGTTGATAACACAAGAGTTCTTACTAGTGTCTCTGACATCCAACATCATGCTTTTCACTAAAAATTATGGGTATGATTTCACTAAAAAAGTTTTAAATATTAGAAAGTCTGAGAACAAATTATTACAAATTATTTTTATTTTACCGGCAAGTAGGCGGCTGTTGAAACGAATGAGAGAGAATGATTTTCGAGAATGTTTGCGAGGAAGGATTATTGTCAAATTATAAAATTCTGAATACAATTACGTACATTCGATTGGAAAATTCTACGAAAATGTCCTTATTTTGCAAATATTGAAACAATAAAAATCCTTTATTCTAATTTTTTCAACAAAATGCCTGTCCATGCATTAATTTAGATTTTGACCTTCCTTATTTTTTCATATCTTTTAAAATTTAATTTCAATTTATGTAAATTTTTTTTATAAATGTAACATTAAATATATAAATAAAGTTAGCTTCACATTTTAAAACATAGCTAGAGTTTATAGTTTCAACTTCTTGAAAAATTCTGAAGTTAAAGGAATGTTACTTTCAAGGAATATAACTACCAGTTTATAGTTTCAACTTCTTGAATGTTACTTAATGGAGCAGAAGTACAAAAAACATCAAGTTTTGAAAAATTCACATTATATTTTTTATAAATATAATTTGATAAAGTTAAAGTCAAAATCATTGAAACCAATATACTTCACGAGTAGGCAGCAACATAGCCGTAACCTAACCCAAATCAGTATATGTACTTGAAAATACATATCAGAGACTAAATTCTTGTATTGTATCAGTTCGGCACACTTTTCCGAAGCATATGTACTTGAAAATAGCCTTTGATACACTACAAGAATTTAAATAAAAAAAATAGAAACTTTTATTGATCGAGTTAAATTGTAAATTTCATTCTTACACCAAAAATAAATGTTAAATTAATGATAAAAATAAACTCGTTTGAGAAGACACGTAATGTAATTTCTTCGGCAGCAGAAATTGAACTTTTACTTAAGACAAAAATAATAATAATTTTTTTCTTTTTGTTATATATTAAAATTAATCACTTTTTCTTACATAAAAGATACTCTTTCTTTTGTGCATCAGCAATCAACAGTGTATTTTAATTTAAAGTTTAAATGGTTAAATTAATATGCAAATGGGCCACTGAAAAAACCTACGTAGGTCCTTTAAATTATTGGATCCCACTTTTAAATCTTCATTCTTGCTTTTTTTCTCTTCCATGTTGCCATTCTGTGACTTGCTTCCTTTAATATAACAGATGGAAAGATCTGGACCGTTAATTCAATAAAAAAAGAAGGACGAATATTTGGTGAATGTAACTGAATTATGGAATAGATAGAACTTTTCCAGAATTAAGCTGTTTTAAATTTTATTTTTGTTGAATGTTTACTTAGTGGAGCAGAAGCTAGCTGAAACTATAAACTCGTAGTTACATTCCTTTTTCAATTTTTTCTTACTTCAATTTTATTTTTGTTGAATCTATTTGAATGATGGAACAGTCGTTGGAAAGATTTAGTTTTTCTAAAGTAGTTGAATTTTTTTTGGATGACTTGATTTATCAGAACCTACTATCTATACAGCTGATGGTATTGATTATTATACTGCGGTTTTGATTATTCTACTTCTTACAATGTCCTCGATCGGTTTAAGTTATTTTGTTTTCATATTCTTTATTTTCACCTACGTACGTACAAAATAAATATTAAAATATTAACGTGAGTTTTCATTCATTGAATTTTATTATTATTATGTTTATTTCAAAATCAATTTTTTTTTCAGCAAAGAGATTGAACATTATACTCATTTTAATTAGTTACCAGAACATTATGCCAAGATTTTGCATAACATTGTGGTTGATATTTGCTTGGCACGCCGTGTCCTGAAGTCATGCCTATGTACGTATTAACCGCGCGTGTCAAGAAAAAATACATCATACATGACATGTGTTCAACATGCTTTGGCCTATGTTATGCTTACATAGTACATACATATTTCATTCTCAATAAAGAGATGCATATATGGTACCTTATTTTAAAATTAATATTGATTTTACAGATTTAATATTAACTACCAAATTCTAGTTAGATTGTTGAGATAAATTTTGCATAAAAAGTTTCATGCAGTCTTAAATATGCGGTTCCAAATATGCGGCCGCATATTGGTCCGCATATGTCCGCATATTTATCCATTCAGTCTCAAATCCGCATATATAAGTCCGCATGAGATAATACTGTACAAGTCACCTAATCAAAGAAATATATTTTGATAAAGTGATGTTGCCATCCAATATAATTTTTAAAGTTATCTCCAATTTGATTTTCTTTAATTTATTGTAAATGGCTTGGACTTTGGAGTGTCCACCATGAACTTCAATTATGCTTTTCTTTTGGTACCTTTTTTGTGCTACTTTATCACTTTTAAAAGAAAAGTTAATATAAACTCAACTTTAATTATGCCTCCATAAATTCAACTTTAATTTGAAAAAATAAAGTTAATACATAATATTAGACTTCATTTGTTAGAAAAAATAAATCTAGTAATATATAAAAAAAAATCTCAAACCGATATCAATGAGATATATACACAATTAATAAAATATAAAAATCTTAATATGCAATTATATTTTGTAATTGATATAACTGATATATACAGTAATTAATTTTTTATTTTCAAAAATAGGAGAGGGTTGCTTTCGGCTCTAACTTCTTTTATGTGAGAATGCGTTCAGTGTTTAGATTAAAGTCGTTGCTCCAACAATTGTATTGTTTAATTAGTCCGTAGAAAAAGCTTTTGGAAAGTGTTCCTAATTTGCTAAGTGAAGCAATCATGTGGGAAATAAAAGCATTTAGCAAAGTGCTCCTTTTGCTAAGTAAAAGTAACAATTCTTAGTGCTCCTTTAGCTAAATAAAAGTAACAATTCTTAGTGCTCCTTTTGCTAAGTAAAAGTAACAATTCTTACACAGATGAAACCGTATCGAATTTGACCAGGTTTGTAAATGTATGTATGGCCCAGTTTGTCTTGGAGCTTTGTAAATTTGTCTTCCTTCTTATTATTAAGTAAAATGCACTAGACAAGCATGTTATAAGAAAAAAAAATATATTCTAATTGTTTTGGTTTCTTTTATTTCCCACATGACAAAGAAAAAACAAAATATTGAGTTTTTGTTTATATGTTTGTTTCAATTAATCTGTTTTGTTTTTCATGATTAGGCAATGTATTTTAATGTTTTTGTGGAAAAAAATGTAACCAAAAAAATGCTTGCTGAAATGAAAATTTTCTTAAATTTGTAGATATAATTTTTAATGATCTCTATATCAGTTTGGAACGTATACAAAGAGCTCCTTTGTTAAGCGCTAAAATCAATTGTTACTGTTATAATAAAAACTTTTGCTGCTGTATGTGGCGTGTGGCTACTGTGTTTGTATCATAACTGATGTTTTTAACTTTTTGTTGCTTTATTGTGTTCATCATTTGCCAATTTTTACCAAGCAGGGATCTTGGTTTGGTGTTTTGTAGTATTATGAGCCTGATATACATTGTAAAAAAATAGCAGGGCCCACCCCTGCATTATTTTTGAAACCTTCTTTTTATCTTTTACATTTTTTGAAAGAAAAGATATATATTCTCCGCTTTAATTATGCGTCCATAAACTCAACTTTAGACAACATCAGCTTTCAGCATATATCCCTGACTTGCTGGTGAAACCAGGTTTGGAGACACAAACAAAGCATCAAAGCTTTTGAAGAAAGAAATAGATGTTCAAACTCCAAAGCATTTGAAGACACAAACAAGACGAGGTATGAGTACGTCCCATTAATTTATTATTCATAAAATTTCTCTGTCATTTAATTGGATGTCTATTAATTGCACACATCTTAATTGTAAAAAATTGTTTCTTCGATTAGTGACCTTTAAATTAGTTAAGTAATAATCAATTTAACATAGTAAATAGTGTGAGTTTTGTAGCTCAAAATTAGTGAATGCATGTGTTTTCAGAGGGGAGGCTACCGAGGAGCCTACCCATGATTTTTTTTTTTTTTTTAGACCCAGTTATAAAACGGATTTGCCAACCTCTGAAAAATGGGTTTGCCTACCCCTGACTAGCTACTCCTCCCAGTTCCATCCCAGAACAAAGCCCCACAACAAAATTCCATCGCTAGCCAAACCCATACCCGCTAATCTAATGTTTGGTTTGTTAAATCGTGGAGACAGAGAGAGTCACAGGGGTGAAAAAAAAAAAGAATTCAGCGACGCTGAGAAGTGTGCTGTGGGCGGAGGAGAAATAGAGGCGGATCACAGAGGAGAAGGTGTGCGCAGCAACTTGAGGAGCTCACTACTGCCACTGGTACGGTACTAAATTCAAACCCTAATATTTTTTTAGTTGTGAATTTGTGTAAATTGATTGGATACTGTTGTTTGATGTAAATTGATTGGGTAAATTTGTATGAATTCGGTACTGTTGTTTAGACAACTGTTGGAAGATTTTTTTTTTTCTCAGTTTTGTTCTAATATGGGGACTTAGATTATTGATATATTAAAGGATTAGGATATGTTACTAATACCCCTAAACAGAAACAAATGACAATAGAATTTCATAGAATTACTTAAATAGCTTGAATTGTAAATTGAACCTCAACCCGTTAATTTATTTGAACCCGAATTTGATTTTTGCCTACCCCTGTTAGCTCCTCGTCACTGTGTTTTGCTGATTAAATGCATGGTTTCATAATTGAAAAAAACAAATCTGAATGCATGTGTCCAGGTACCTTTCAATAAATGAATGCGGTGATGGTGAAAATAGGAGAACCGTTGAACTGAATTGATTCAACATGAATATGGTCGGTTGCCACTACTAATCATAATTTGTATATCCTTGTTACCTACCAATATTTCAACCAAAACTGTTGTTGATCAATGAAATTACTGATAATTAGCTGTGATACCTCATGTTGCTTGGGCACATTTATTTACTCATTTTTTAGCAATGCTTTTAAAAAAAAGTTAATATTGTAATTTCATCTCACAAAAATGTACTTTTAATTTATTGATCATTATCTCAAAATGTGAGTAATATCAATATATATTTTTTTTAGTTATCATATAATTATAATACAAACAACATATATCACTTTTGATGCACTTTCAAACTCTTGATTCAGATGTCAGGACCCTAGCCTCGTGAAAGACATGATTCTCATGAGTATTTTTAACTTCTCTCATTTTCTCTCTGTTACCCTGATTGGATCACTTCTTGATGTAAGCTTTTACACTAAATAAACTAGAGAAGACGAGGAATTAATTAATACAAAAATAAGAAAATAGTTCATTTTTGTTAATATGTTCTTTTTAGTCTGTTTATAATTAGGCAATGTATTTTAATGTTTTTTGAAAAAATAAAAAATGTAACCAGTTAAAAAAATGGTAGCTACAATAAAATTTATATATAATTTTTAGTGGTCTCTATGTGATCAGTTTGGCCTTTTTTGCTGAGTGTTGAAATGAAATTCAAAGAAATTGTGAGAACTTTTACAGTATATATCAATTAATGTTTCTTGTGTTTCCGAGCAAAATTTGAAGAAAATAAAATGAACAAACAATGAGAAAAATAATTGGCTATTTTTCATCATTTATCTAAAATATTTTTCAGTTGTATATATAATTTTGTGGGGCGTGTGGCTACTGTATTTGTATCATAACTTATGTTTTGTTGCTTTATTATTTTCATCATTTGCCAATTTTTACCGAGTAGATATCTCGATCTCGTCTCAGTGAAGAGAGCAGCTTGACTCAAATTGAGTGTGATGGGTTCCATAACCGTCCGATCTGCTTTAAGATATGTGCGTGTTACTTTAATATCAGTGCAAATTTGTTTTAATATATGTGTGCACGATTATTAAAGCAAATCGGACGGTTATGGTCCCATCTAGAGAAGGAAATACGTGATACGCCGTGACGTGACGTGACAAACACGCCATGATTTGGTCACGTGACATGACGTGACGTGACTAAAATGGTGGCGGATGGTCACGTCACGCGAATGGTCACGTCACGCGTAGTCACGCCGTGACTATACGTGACGTGATCACACGTGATGTGACGTGTCGTGACGTAAATTAGCCGTGTCAATTTTTTTTATATTTTAATTTAAGTTGTTGAAAATTTAGAAAAAAAGATTAAAAAAAAATTTAAAACAAATAAATAATATTGTAAAAATTATTTTTTTTAGGAAATATTACATCTGATATTACTTTAAAAATTCAAATTACAAATATTCATTAGACTAAACTAAAGAAAATAAAAATCAGTACTACATGAGTATCAATATCACTGAACTTACACTAAAATAAAAATCTGAATACTCTATACATATAAAAAATGTTGGATACTCTATGTTTCATACCGTAACGTGATCACGTGATGTGACGTGACGTGACTGGTTGGCGTGACGTGACGTGACGTATATTTTCACTAGAATGTGGTCACGTGACGCGAATGATCACGTCACGCGTCACGCGAGTCACGTCACGTAATTGACACACGTGACGTGACGTCTCGTGACGTGACTAGTCACACCGTGACAAATTTCCTTCTTTAGTCCCATCGAATCCAAATTTGAGTCCGATAGGCATCGGACCCAAATTTGTCCCCTCAGTGAATAATTAATGGTGTACTGCTCAATTTGGTGTTTCATGTTATGAGCTTGATATATGATCTTATGAAAACAATTGCTGGGTCCACCCCTCTTTATTTTTGGTACTATTTTTACTTTTTTTTATTAATAACCCTAAAAAAAAGTTAATAAAAATAACCTTAAAATATTTTTTTTTAAATAACCAAACCGTCCACTTAGGGAGAGATCGGGTCTGCTACATTATTTTTTATTAAGATTCAATTTTTTTAAGATCATAATATTTTCATCTAAAAATTGAAAATGAAAAATATTCAATTTTATAGCAAACAAAAATATTCAATCTTACACTATGTCCTGAATTTTTTTCAATATTTTCAGTTAAAAATAACCAAACCGTCCACCCGGGGGGGGCAGTGTGGGTCTGCTACGTACATCATATTTTTTATTATTAAGATTCAATTATTTTAGGATCTTAATATTTTCATCTAAAAATGAAAAATGTTCAATTTTATAGCAAACAAAAATATTTAATCTTATATTATGTTCTCAATTTTTTTAATATTTTCATTTAAAAATAATCAAACCGCCCATTTGGGGGGGCCATCTGGGTCTGCTACATCATTTTTTTCTATTATTAAGATACATTTTTTAGGACCTTAATATTTTCATCTAAAAATAAAAAATAAAAAATATTTAATTTTATAGCAAACAAAAATATTCAATCTTACACTATGTCCTCAATTTTTTAATATTTTTAATGGTGTACTGCTCGGTTTGGTGTTTCGTGTTATGAGCTTGATATATGATCTTGTGAAAACAATTGCTGGGTCCACTCCCTGCTTTATTTTTGGTACTATTTTTACCTATTTTTTTTATTAATAACCCCCCCAAAAAAGTTAATAAAAATAACCTCAAAATTTTTTTTTTTAAAATAACCAAACCATCCGCTTGGGGGAGATCGGGTCTGCTACATTATTTTTTATTGAGATTCAATTTTTTTAGGATCATAATATTTTCATCTAAAAATTGAAAATGAAAAATATTTAATTTTATAGCAAACAAAAATATTCAATCTTACATTATGTCCTGAATTTTTTTTTAATATTTTCAGTTAAAAATAACCAAACTGCCCAACAGGGGGGGGGGGTGGGGGGTTCTGGGTCTGCTACATCATTTTTTTTAGTATTAAGATTCAATTATTTTAGGATCTTAATCTTTTCATCTAAAAATGAAAAATAAAAAATGTCCAATTTTTTAGCAAACAAAAATATTCAATCTTACACTATTTCCTCAATTTTTTTTTAATATTTTCATTTAAAAATAACAAAACCGCCACCTGGGGGGCGATCTAGGTCTGCTATATCATCTTTTTTATTATTAAGATACATTTTTTTAGGATCTTAATATTTTTATCTAAAAATTTTTATCTAAAAATAAAAAATATTCAATTTTATAGCGAACAAAAATATTCAATCTTACAATATGTCCTCAATTTTTTTTAATATTTTCATTTAAAAATGAGAAATGAGAAATGTTCAATTTTATAGCAAAAAAAAGTTTAATCTTACACTATGTTCTCAATTTTTCTTTTTAAGATCTTAATATTTTCATCTAAAAATTGGAAATAAAAAGTGTTTAATTTTATTGCAAACAAAAATATTCAATCTTAAACTATGTGCTCAATTTTTTAATATTTTTATTTAAAATAGGAAACGACAAGTGTTCAATTTTATAACAAACAACAATGTTCAATCTTACACTTGTATATATTTTTTGGACATAGAGACTCTAAAAATAATTTAAATTGTTGTAGACTATTCGAAGGAATAATGTTGTACATAAACAAATTAATTTCTTATTTTATTTGGACAAAGCATCTAATTAAAAAAAAAAACAAGTTGTTTTTAATTTTAGAATTCCAGTTACTATTTTAATACAATATATTGTTGAAAAACATTATTTGTATTTTTTATCCTAAAAAACATAATAATAAAATAATAAATAATTAAGACCCTACGCTTGTTATATATTTTTATTTTGGCCTACGGGTTGGTGAAGAGAATTGAGGACATAGTTAAGATTGAACATTTTGTTTGATATAAAATTGAACACTTTTCATTTCCCATATTTAGATGAAAATATTAAGATCTTAAAAAAAAATTGCGGACATAGTGTAAGGTTGAACATTTTTGTTTGCTATAAAATTGAATACTTTTTATTTTCCATTTTAAATGAAAATATTAAAACAAATTGAGGACATAGTATAAGATTGAATATTTTTGTTTGCTATAAAATTGAACATTTTTCATCTCCCATTTTTGGATGAAAATATTAAGATCCTGCAAATAAAAAATTACTATAGTAGACCACCCCCCAGGGCGTCTAGCTAAAAAAAAAATTTGAATCTGAATAATAAAAAAAATATTTTAGCAGACCCAGACCGCCTGCAGTTTGGTTATTTTAAATTTTTTATTTTAAAGTTATTTTTAATAATTTTTTAGGGTTATTAATAAAAAAACGGTAATTTTTATGTTTGATCTTTTTTAAAAGAAAATATATATTCTCAGTAATATTAATATATCTTCTACTTATATAGAGAGAGAGAGAGAGTAGAACTAGAATGCTCCTAAGTTCACCAAAGTTTTTTGTGAACTTAACTCTAAAACCTATCAAATTGACTTCAAACGATGAATCCAAACTATTGAAATCCTTCTACCTAATGAGTAATGCATCTACATGTAAAAATTTTAAACTTTCGAATTAATTTAGTATTGAGTCAAGTGGTCAAAATTAGAAGGTTTATAAATTAATTTTAATGCATTCATTTTTTAGACGTTTTTTGATCTACTCATATATATATATATATATATATATGTCCGAGTGACAAATCTGTCCAATTATTGGGTTCCTAGCAAATTTTTCTAAGCTCCATTTATAGGGTTCAAACTAATTGACATCAACCGGATAAACCAAAATTCACACCGTGTGTTAAAAGAAGTATTATTATATTATTGGATAATCCAAATTAAATCCATATATATAGAACAAGATGTGAGTGATCCTATGAAATCTGTCTGTAAATTAGTTGAAATTAATCCTCCTTTAATGACAGTAAAGAATGATATATATTTGAGTAATCATATAAAGGTGTCGCTGTTAGCATAAGACCCACCAATTAATAGTTCATTCGCTCTTTCTAGCTGTTTGTTTGTATCTTGTTAAATTTCTGTGGGAATTGTTTAATTTTGATGTTGAGGCAGTACGATGTTGGAACCTTACGAGTTGAGCAATATATACCGTTCCATATCTTACTGAATGGTACCTGGTTACGTTAACTTTTTTCCATTGTTTATCAGTACACTGTTAACAAGTTGTAAGCAGTATATACCGTTCCATACCTTACTGAATGTTACCTTGTTATGTTTTTTCCCTTGTTTATCAATACACTGTTTTTACTCGAATTTTTACTGGTACAATTGTTCACCCAGTTTGTAGGTAACTTGAAAGATGGCCGAGGGAATAGTTAGTTCTGTTTTGGGTAAGCTGTCGGATACTGCTGTTAAGAAGGTTTTACTATTACATGGTGTCGGCAAGCAAGTGAAGAGATTGAGTCGTGAGCTCAGTTGGATTCAGGCTTTCCTAAAGGATGCTGACATGAAGCAGATTGTAAATGAGAGAGAGAAGCATTGGGTCAAGGAGGTCAGAGATATTGCTTACGACATAGAAGATGTAATAGACAATGCCATTTTCTTGGAGGTTCCCACCAACCCTTCAATAGGAAGCTCTCAAATTGATGGGGCTGCTAAAAGAATGTGGAAGAAATGCAAAACGCTCCCGGCTTTGCACAACCTCGCCGATGAGATGAATGAGATCCTGGAACGGATTAAGGAGATCAAAGCCAGTAGAGAGACATATGGAATCAACTCTTTGGGTGAAGGCAGTGGAGTGCAGCCGAGGCTACCGATCAGGCCCCCTGTGCTACCTAAGATTAATGATCCTAATGTTGTCGGCTTTGATGCTGACAGGGACAACATGGTAAAGAAGTTGCTTGACACAACCACTAAAAGGCGTCTGTCATCTCAATTGTGGGACCTGGTGGGCTCGGAAAAACAACTCTTGCTCAAAAAGTCTACAATAGGTAAATATGATTATATGCAGCAACTGTACGTGTCAAAAATAGCTTAATTAATAATATGATATTTCTAGTCTTTCTTGAAAAGTACTATATATATATTGAGTGATGCTTCGGTGCATACAAGGACCTATTTGTAAAATAAACATATTTTTATTTTCAAAGTTCAAACAGTCGATCCGAACCGTTCATCTTGTTCTCCATATTAATATGTGCTTAGAGACCAAATTTTACATTTTTCTGAATTTTTTTACTATTTATTAAGATGGGTACAAAATTCAATGGTCTGAATTTGATATTTTTTGTACCCATCTTAATAAATAGTAAAAAAATTCAGAAAAATATAAAATTTGGTATCCAAGCACATATTAATATGGAGAACAAGATAAACGGTTCGGATCGACTGTTTGAACTTTGAAAATAAAAATATGTTTATTTTACAAATAGGTCCTTGTATGCACCAAAGAATTTGCCATATATATATATATAGAGAGAGAGAGAGAGATGGGCTATTGTGCTTTGCAATGCATAGGCACCTTTGTGCATTGGACCATAAATCAGCAATTCAAAGTTCAAATGACCGATCCAAACCGTTCATCTTGTTCTCCATATTAATATGTGCTTGGAGACCAAATTTTACATTTTTTGGAATTATTTTACTATTTATTAAGCCACTTTGAAAATCGCTGATCCAACGGTGGCTTAACCAAACAGTGAAACCGTTGGATCAGCGATTTTCAAAGTGGCTTAATAAATAGTAAAAAAATTCCAAAAAATGTAAAATTTGGTCTCCAAGCACATATTAATATGGAGAACAAGATGAACGGTTTGGATCGGTCATTTGGACTTTGAATCGCTGATTTATGGTCCAATGCGCAAAGGTGCCTATGCATTGCAAAGCACAATAGCCCATCTCTCTCTCTCTCTCTCTCTATATATATATATATATATTGAAACCATAGTTTTCTTTTCATATACATAAATATATCATAAGTTCTTTTACTCATTCTGCACAAATTTTGTCCAAAAAAATATTTCCTGGTGAAATAAGGTTATAAAATTTTGCAATTATAACTTGGATAAAGAAGTTAACTTGATCTATCGTGTATCTTTAATTTAAACCCAAGTCAATTGAAACATTCCCTGAAAATATGGCTTTTGAAGGCAAAATTCCCATATATGCATTGCAAAATTTTAAAGATTTTCACTTCAAAAACATTATGTGTTACGTTACGAAACAAAATATTCTAATCGATTTATATATATATATGTGTATATATATATATTTCTAGACATAAAAATATACCTAAAGGGCTTATAGGTAAATTTTTTTTATAATATGACATGAATTTATTTTTATTCAAAATGAATAGATATTGATGCTTTTGATATTTAGTCAAATAAATCATATATATATTATGCAAAAAGGGGTTTATTCTAATAACCATATATTTATATAAGGGTTTATGTGCATATATTACATCCCTATGTAATATTAATTAAATTAAGGGGCTTATAGGCAAAATTACCAAATTTATTAACCTAACCTATTTCTTTCTTCCTTCTCCACCGTATAGCCTCTTAAAGAAACCGTGAGTGTGTGTGGGTGAGTGGCGCAAGAGGAGGAAGAAGTGAGAGAGAGATCAAATTCCGCGAAATCGATCGATTCGATCTGAAATTCGAGATTCGAGCCAAGTAGATACTCTAATCCTCTTCTTATTTGGTAAATTTCCTTTCTTAAATTATCGAAAACCTAAGTCTCGATTTAAATGTCGAATTTTCGGTTGAAGTTTGGAATTGGATTCGGGTTTTCGAATTATCGTTAAACTTCGGTTGCTTGAATCGAATTTCTAAATTGAATTTGATAGATATGGATGGATTATTGGATTTAGGGTTTTTGAATTGATTCTAGGGTTTTAGTGATTCAAAGAATACGGAACAATCGATTATTCGACCAAATTAAACCGTTAAGCCGAAATGAACGATCGATGGTTTCAAACCTAATACCACATTTTATCGACCAAATTAGGAGTTATTTAACCTAATTTAAATTGGGTAAATGAATAAGTATTTATGGTTATATGGTATTGAATTAGGAAATGATGCCGCAATCGACCGTACCAACCCGGTACCAAAAACCTGAACTTAAATAACGATTATGCGTATCTTTTAAATAGATTTGGTAAGGTGTCCTGGGCCGTGCAGCGCCTGCGTAGGGGATCGAGTAGGGTATGACACGGTCCGTGTGGATTGTGACTCGGCCCGAGTAGGGTTTGACACGGTCCGTGTGGATTGTGACTCGGCCCGTGTAGGAAGTCCAGATTTTAGAATCTATTAACGATCATCATACTCAGGTGCGGGGTTTCTGGACTTGTTTGATATTTTATTTTCAGAATTAAACTGTTGTTTCATTTGTCATGTTGATTACTCTTTGTTGCATAAACTGAATTAAGCATTGCATTTGCATAGCCAATCTATTTCAATTCGAATTGCTGTAATCTGGGTGATTTTCATCTTTGGTATGGTTTATTATTGTGTCGATCTATGAGATCCGATCTCGTAGTTGAAAGTCACCGAATTTGATAAATAAACGGATACGTGTCACCGGCGAGTGACAGTCACCTAGTGTGACATTCGCAAAACCTGGATATCCGGTTTTGCAAGGATCTTAAAGCTTTAAGTCGGGCCCGGGTAAGTCCTCGCACGGGTTGGGGCAAGGCAATGCGATATGATGATGGTTATGGATATAGGTGACTAGTGTGAAACGTCTAAATCGTTATCCGTTATGATAATGCGGTTGAAAAGTCTATTGATATTACGTTCTTGAATGATTTCAAATGAATTTTCTTGATATGATCTGAAACCAGAGTTTAGGAAATGGTTAAGCCAAGCGATACGAGATGGGTGTCACATAAAGGGTCCAAGTAGGGTGGTCCATCTCAGAGGCGTCGCGAACCCTACAGATGTCGACGGGCTAGTGAGTAGGGTGGAACATCTGTATTTGCTACCAGACGTAATAACATGAGTTAAACCGAATGTTTTTGTGTAGTTGAATTTCAATTTGACAATTCCTTTATTGTGATTTCATTTGTTTACTGTAATCGTATCGATGCACTTCTGTTTAATCATATATTGTTATATACATGTTAGGTAATTTGTTTATGGTTTATTTTTGAAAATAGAACTTGATTGCAAGTCCAGCAACTTATCTGTGGCAAATATTCGCACTGGGAATTTTATTCTCATCCCGTTTTGGGTAATTCTTTTCAGGTTCCGGGGCGGTTGATTCGGGAGAGGCACGACAGGTCTAGACTCCCGATTACCTGTTTTGTTTGGTATTTGACTAGAGATGTGTATTTATGTTTTTGGTTGTATATATCTATTCTCTATGTCATGAACCATGTCGTATCTGTATGTGATACCGTTCTGTTTATTATGACGTACCTGACTTTGATATTCGATTGGTTATGTATATTGTGTTTTTATGTGCTTGTTGGGGGTTGGTTTTAATTTATATCGTAATTGCCTTGTAAGCATATGGGAAACTATATGTTTACGGCAGGGATCCTGTCGCATTCTGTATCTGATGGCTACGGGGTGTGACATTATGTATCGCATACGCACCTCAGAAGTTCAGATTCATTAAATTTACCCGTTCATTTATTAGTATCATTAGATTTTACCCAGACCAAGTTTTCTGTTTGTAGTTAAATAAGAAAATTACCTTCTACCCTAATGTCTACCTAATTTCTTCCCGAAATACAATAAATTAATGCTAATTTTTTTAGAATTATGGTTACTCTTGTGAATGTTTTACAGAGAGTTATGTTATCTTTTAATTGTGATATTTTTACTTGTTGATACTTTGGTAGAGTTTTACAAAAAAAAATAGTATTAGAGAATAAGGAGAGATGCCAAACTAAATTCCCATATGCAGATCGACTAGATGATTAGACAGCTAAAACTAAAATACTCTTGTCAAATAAATAAAGAGTGAGAACCAGACTCTATGATAATATATATGTACAAATTATAAGAGCAGAGGAATGCAATATGATCCAAGCTATCTGCTTTTTTTTCTACAGCACTGATGTCAAGAGATGGTTTGACATTTGCATATGGGTAACTGTCTCTCAAGAGTTCAATCTAATGGATATTTTGAAAAAGATAATAGAGCAAGTTGAGCCTCTCCCTCAAAACTACCTAGAAGGTGGACAAGAGTATTTACTTACAAAGCTTTGCAAAACTCTTAATGGTGAGAAGTACACTGTAGAAGACCATTTACGTCCAAACTCTCATGACCCTCAAGCTGGTGAGAATGACCCTCAAACATTGCCAAAAAAAGTACCTTCTAGTCCTAGATGATATGTGGAGAGATGATCTATGGACTCAAATTGGTGTTGTGCTACCTGATGCCAAGATTGGAAGTAGAGTAATCGTAACTAGTAGAAACCAAAGTATTATCGATGAATCTGAACCATATGAACTTCCATACTTAACTGAGGAGCCGAGCCTAGAGCTTTTGATGAAAAAGGCTCTGCCTAATCGAGATTTGAGTAAAGGGTATACCGTTGAACTGACTGAGGTTGGACAACAACTTGCTAAAAAATGTGGTGGATTGCCTCTTGCTTTGTTAGTTTTAGGAGGTCTATTATCAAAAAAACCTGCAAATCATGCTGCTTGGAGTAAAATGTTGCGAACTATTAACTGGGGTACTGATGGGAGAGACTGTACAGACATCTTGGCCACCAGCTACGATGACTTGCCATTTGTTCTTAAATCTTGTTTCATGTACTTTGCGGTATTTCCTGAAGACCATGAAATTCCAGCTCAAAGATTATTGTTGTTGTGGGTTGCTGAGAGATTCATACCAGCAGAAGAATCCAGAACATTCGAGGATACTGCTGAGAGCTACTTAGAAGAACTAGTGCAAAGGTATACATGCTTCAATAGTTTTACATTCTATTACAGATTCATTATACTTGCCATTTGATATTATTTTTAGATAAGATATCCTACTTTTTAAATTTAATTGGCTCTTTAAAAGTCAATTCATATTCATGACTAACATTTTTCTTATAGTTTAAGTATTTATATTTAGTTCAAATACACTTGTTAGTCGTATTCATGCCAACATTTTTCATATAATACAGAGGATCCCATTTAATTAATCTTCTAATTTATTCAACAGAAGCTTGATTCAAGTATCAAAGAGAGATCTCGATGATTCCATCGAAAGTTGCCGTATACATGATCTCCTTCGTGAACTTGCAATCCAAAAGGCCAAGGAGGATAACTTTCTAACAATTTGCTCAAACCCTGAAAATTGGAAGAGCAGCACCAAGGCACGTCGTGTAGCAGTACATTACTCGGGTTGCGGTGAATTGATGGAACATGCAAATCCAAATCTCCGTTCTTTGTTGTGCTTTGAGGGTCAAATGCCAAATTGCTCTCGGCAAAGGCTGCTTAAGGTGCTTTGTCAGTTCTCAATGGAATCGAGTGATTGGGTAGATTGCAATTATTTTCATGGACTGAATCAATTAAGGTATTGTTGATTTTTGCATAATATAACAGTGAAGTGATAAATAGAGAGTATGATGAATTGTTTGTTTTTATTGCAATTTTCGTATCAAAGTTTTTACAGTGAGGCTCTATATAGCCAATTTTTATCTAGTTCCTAACGGTTACATAACGGTCAAATAAAAAGATGGAGTTATTTTTTTTATTAATTAGTAACTCTTTTTTTCTAATAAAAGGTCAATGATGAAAATACCCCTAATATGTCTGAGGTCTAACTGGTGCTCTAATTATCTTGTTTCTCAACACTACTCCTCCTGTTAGGGTTGTAAATGTTGATCAACCCTATCTTGTTCATGTTTTCTTCAAATTGTCTTGGATCTAATCTCTTTATATAGATATCCGCCAAATGGTCTTTACTTTTTACAAAATAAGTTTCAATTTTCGTTGTTTGAATTTTTCTCTAATAATGTGGCAATCCACCTCGATTTGTTTTGTTCTCTCGTGAAATACCGAGTTGGATGCAATATGTCGTGCCGCTTAGTTGTTGCAAAATATTTTCATTGGTGTTTGAATTTCAATTTTCATATCCGCGAGGAGTTACTTGTACCATTCCACAGTACCATCAAAATTATACTTAATTTTATATACTCATTTACAACCTATGGGTTTTTTTTTTAATCTTTTGGTAATTCTCACGGCCTTGAGCCAAACCGAGTTGTTTATGGCTTCAAGGTAATTATTTAGTTCTTCTTCATTTGAAATAGAGGTAAAAAATATTTGGTGTGGAGAGAAAATATTTGTATAGGAAATAAAGTTTTGAATAGGATATTGTATCTCGTATCTCACAAAGTCTCTTAACCTTGTTGTTGATTGAATTGTCCTTGATGATCTTCTTAATTGTGTATTTTCCACACTCGTTTCTTTAAAGTTTTCCTCTTCCTCTTCGTTTTGTGAGATTTCTTCTATCTCACTTTCATCTTCTACTGGAGTGGTATTTTCCTCTAGTGTGGTATTTTCTATATTTGTATTACCAACTTGTGGTAATACAGATATGTTTGGTATTTCTAGGAATGTTACATCCTTGTAATATGACTCATTTTCGAGAAATGTTACATCCCTAGAAATATAGTACTAGTGATTAATTGGTTCATAACATTTATAACCCTTTTTTGTGTGAAAAATATCCCAAAAAAATAGTTTTAATTGACATATAATGCAATTTATGTTGTTTGTTTTTGTGTACAAATTAAAGCATGTGCATCCAAATATTCTCAAATGATTCATTATAATTTTTCTTTATTAAAGGACCTCCAATGGACTTTTAAAATTTAAATTGGCACTAGGCAATCTATTTATCAAATGAGGAGAGTTCCAATGCACCAAAAATTATATACTCTCATTTGCACCTAATCTCTTATCTCCTTTATCTTCATTTTCAAAGTCCGAATTATCGATCCGAACCGCTCAACATGATCTTCACAATGAAATATGCTTGGAGACAAAATTTTATATTTTTTTACTATTTTTTAAGATAGGTACAAAATCATTATTTTAAGGAGATTTTGGACCATCCGATAAAGTAATTTTGCACTTATCTTAAAAAATAGTAAATAATTCTAAAAAATATAAAATTTGGTCTCCAAGCATATTTTATTATGAAGGTCATGTTGATTGGTTCGGATCGACTGTTCAGACTTTGAAAATGAAGATAAAGAATTGGGTGCAAATGGGAGCATAGAATTTTGGGTGCATTGGAACCCTCCTCTTATTAAATATGTGGCGGTCAATACGGCATCCGACAAAAATATCTTTGGTACATTATTTTGTAATAAAATAACTCGAGCCACTACAAGAAAATGTCTATTTTTCCATTCGGAAACACCATTTTGTTCAGAACATTTGTTTGATGTAAAATTCATTTTTTTGAAAAAAATTGAAAAAAATTATTTATAAATTTCATTCCATTATCTGATCTAAATATTTTAATTTTTGCATCATATTGATTATCTATAAAATTATAAATTCATGAAAGTGAGAAAATACTTCATTTTTATTTTTTAGTAAATGTAACAAAGTTACTTTAGAAAAATTGTTTATAAAAATTACAAAATTTGGTATCCATTAAATGATTCAATTGGATCAGGTCTCGACTCAAAAGGTTTCTCACTTTTACTATTTGATAGATGAAATGATAATCTAGTATGTTTTCCTAATTTACATACTTTACTCCAATTTTGGAAAATCACGAATATATTTAAGAATTTTTGGAAAATAATAATAACAACAAGACTGGTACCAAGGGCATATATCCATGTTACAACAAATAAATATAAAAGAAAATACTACTATTCCCTCTATGTGACAAAATATGAAATATTATTTTGTACCAGATAGCCTACTGTATTTGAGAACCCTCTCATCTATAGTGCCCTTTTGTTTATACCCTTTGAAACATTATTTTATCCAATCCCATTTGTACCCCTAGGTGTCTGTGTTGTTCTTGTTCTGTGAGTCCCTTATAATTAACTGGATGCGATCATACCAATGAATTTGGGTTTAGATCAGGCTAAATTTGTCTGGGCCTCTGACAGAAGGCCATTTTAGACAGAACCTGACAAGAAAAAAAATTCAGTACCACAGTAATCAGTATTTTTTTTGTACAAACAGGACTGATACATATATGAATTGGCTATCAGAAAAACTCTTTTGCACCATACTAAGTTGAAGATTAGTTTAGTTCTTTACATTGAGCAAAGATTACGTAGATCAGCTAAATAATATAAAAAAAACTGATCCAACTAAATTAATTTAAAAAAGTAAGAAACGCTAACTATGTTGTGTTGAGAACTTGAGATGAACATGCAACTTCAGGTCATACATACAGTAGAGAATCCAAGTTCAAAAATCAAACAAACAACTTCATATCATATCATAAAATAGCAATTAGGTCTTTTAGTCCGATTTTGTATTTCTTGCTTACCAGGCATAAAGCTAATTAAATTTGTGTATACTTTTTTTAATTGGAAATATAGCTAGTGTTTTGGAAACCTTAGTTGAGTTCACCTTTCTCCTATTTCCACCTTAGTTGAGTTCACATTTTCCATACGAATATCTACTTGCAGACCGAATTTTATATTTTTTTAGAATTTGTTTACTACTTTTAAGATAGGTAGAAAATCACTTGATCTGAAATTCTGAACCATCCAAAAGCAGTGATTTTCTATCTATCTTAAAAAATAGTAAAAAAATTCTAAAAGAATATAAAATTTGGTCTACAAGTACATATTAATATGAAAATCGTTTTGAACAGTTCGGATTGACCGTTAGAATTTTGAAAATGAAAGTATTGATCCGTATTACGTACGGACTAAATCGTGATATGAATAATACCATAGACTCACTCATTAATCTTTGATGCAAAACATGTGGTCGGTGCATTTTGATTTTTTGAACAAAGATTTATAGAGTTTGAAGCAATACCACAACATTTTGGGAGTTGTTGTTGAGCCAACCGCATGAAGTAGAATCCGTTGCATCCTGATTGCATAAATTCATTCTTCTTTGGTTCGCTGGATTAGTTGCCTCACTTGATCTTGGTTTTCTTGGACTGGGTTACTCAGACCCGTTTCACCTTTTTTTCTCATAATATTCCCTTGAAATGGAGACCTCCATTTTCTGACCAAATGGAGATGATGTGTCTCTTTCATTAAACTATTTTTCTTCTTTCTATTCCTGAGAGTCTCTTTCATTTTCTGTTTCACTTGACCAAATTGAGAATCTCCTTCCCTCTCTGTCGTTCTTCTTTTTGGTCGGAGATGAGAATGCAAGAACCAACATCAATATTGGGTATGGCTATCTTTTTTGCAATTTGTTAGCCTATCAAGGTGATTTTGGTGATTAGTGAGGCTACGGTTTTGGGATTTTGGTGTGTAGACTCGATCTTTTGTTTTATATGGCTGTTGAACACTGATCCTAATCTCTCGGTTATGGATTTGATCAATTTTCTTGCTTGTTGGAGCATCTCAGGTTGGTAAGCCATAATTGCTGTTATTTAGGTTTGATCGTATTTTTCTGAGTTTCTGGTATTTTGCTGGTACTGTCTTTCTGGTACCTGTTATTTGGTATTGGGTTTCTGGTATTTTTCTGGTATGGCACTGCCCCTTTTCTGGTTTTACTAATATTTTTGGTACTGAACTGGATAAGAACAAACATTCTTGTTATTTTTCTGGTATGGTTGGCTGCCTTGTGCAGCTCTTGGCGGCCTTTAAGGCACTTAGTTTATTTTCTTTAATCAGGTTATCAAACCATGGACTCTGATATGATATTGATTTTTGCCGAACAAAACAATGAAGTGATAAATAGAGAGTATGATGAATTATTTGTTTTTATTGCAATCTAAGTATCAAAGTTTTTAAACTGAGGCTTTATAAAGCCAATTTCTATATAGTCCCTAATGGTTACATAATGGTCAAATAAAAAGATGGAGTTGTCTTTGTTTTATTAACTAGTAACCTTTTTTTTTTCTAATAAATGGTCAATGACGAAAATACCCCTAATAGGTCTGAGGCCTAACTGGTGCTCTAATTATCTTGTTTGTCAACAGGTATTGTCAACTTATGGGAAGATTGAGTAGTAACAGAAGTTCTTTTGAGTCATTGATAGGCGGCCTGAAATTTGTGGAGACCATTGATTTCAGTAAACTAGATCATGACGACTTGCCTGATGATATATGGAATGTGAAAACACTTAGGCATGTGAAGCTAAATAATTGGAGGAATTATACCTCAGGACCCTCATCATCTACTGACCTAAAAAATCTGCAGACGCTCTTGTATGTGAAGAGCAGAGAGTCATGGAATGCACAGTTACCTAAACTACCGAATGTACGTGATTTACGTATCAAAGTGGAGAGCTCGTTTTCATGGGATTTAATGGCCAAGTTGCTTGATACACTGAATCATCTGACCTATCTTGCATTAGAAGGCAGTGAAGTGCCGCAAACAATAGTGGAGATGGAAAGGTTTCCATTTTATCAGCAATTACAATCTCTAATTCTATTAGAGCAGTCCTCACACCCCAACAACAAGTTGTTACCTGTGGTTGGCATGTTTCCCATCCACGTCACACAGCTTGCACTCTGGGGTCTCCATTTCGAGGAAGATCCGCTGCCAGTGCTAGAGAAGCTTCGCAGCCTAAGGGAGCTCTTTTTGATTGGAGAAGATGTGAATCGAAAGATGAACTGTTCTGCTGGAGGCTTCCAACAGCTACATGAGTTGGAATTTGAGTACCTAACCAATCTAGAAGAATGGGAGATAAAGGAGGGTGCCATGCCCATACTTAAGGTACTGAAACTACACAATTGTGAAAAACTAAGGGTGCCTCTTGGGCTTCAGTACCTGTCCAACCTCAAACATCTTTTCCTAAGTGGCTGCAGCGAATTACAAAATCATGAAGATGAGATCCGCAACAACATCTGCAAACATGTTCCCCACATAAATATACGATAGGGCCAGCTTCGATCTGTAGAATGCTTTCCTTTAATTTATTTGTGTTAGTGTTTCGATCATTTCCGTACTGCTATCATTTTATTTTTCCTTTTAATTTATTTGTTTATTGTTTGGTTTTATTCTGGAGTCGTTGAATATGTTTTGAAATCTACAAAAGACAGAAGACTATGTATTTTACTTGTAATTGCCAAAATTGTTTTCTTTTCCTTTTAATTTATGTTTTCAAATAAATGATTATGTTTCGGTATAGTGGTGCACATATTTTACTGAGGTGCCCTCTAGATATTTATTTCGAAGATAAAAGACAAAAAAGACTGTATCTTGTTGATTTGCTTCTAGCGGCCGATTTTTTATTTTATTAATTATAAATTTTAAAATATTCTTCTAGAAAGAAAAAAGGCTCAATTTTAATTCTGTTATCAGTTCGAGAAAAAAAAAACGAAAAGAAAAATTAAGGGCCGCTATATGAAAGTCCGGTTCATTTTTCTATATCAGAATTTCAAATTTCAGTTATTTTAAAATTTGATATTTTCCTTAATACTCTTTCAAAAGTTCTGATTTAAAAATTATATTCTATAAATTAAAAGAAAAATTCTAGCGTACATCAAACTTTTATGTCCATATATTAAAAAAAATATTAGAGTGGGGTTGTGGTAATATGCATAAAGTAATTATACTAAACATTTGATATGACTAAAATCTTTTTCTTCTTCAGTATTTGATGAATAATTAACTCTGCGTGTGTTGGAGTAATTTAATTAACAAAAATAACTCAGTTGGAGATACTTTAGCTTGGGCATGCTTACACTCTGATCGGAACTAACTGTATCAAATTTCAATTCAATTCAATAGTGATGACTTCAATAGAAATAAATTAGAATTGAATATTTCTGATTGGAAATAATATTTTGACCGACAAGAATTCATTTGACAAAACAAAAACAAAATACAATTCTTATAATTTTCCATCTATGTCATTCACTGTGAACCCTTTAATTGCTTTATTATTCAGTTTATTTAAATAATTGACAAATTTAGATATATGTCCTCTATATTTTATTTTTCCATGAAAATTTTCAAATCAATTATTATACATAAAATGTAAATATATACAGTACAATAAATATTATAAACCATGACTCATAAATAACAAAATATAACTAAACAAGTATAAACCATGTTAATTAACAAAAACTTTAAGCCATAATTAACTGAATAACAAAATCCAACTAAACAAGCGTAAATCGATCATCATAACAAAAACTTTATTGGTGTCAAATGAATGAAATTAAATGGTGAAAGATCATTTTAGCTGCTACCTGGCCTATTTGAAAAAAAAAATATTAAATCAGAACTTTAGAAAAGTGATAAATTAAATCCTAAATCCTTAGAATCACTGATAATTTCTGTAGGTTTTCTTAGGAAATAAGATTTAATTTTACCCATTCGACCGGCTTTCAAACTTATCCTTCTTTTCATTAACTAGTGGATTTGAGCTGTCAAATTTGAATATTGCACAATTCAAGTCACATTTATTTTTATCCCCATTTTATCTAGTATTGTAATTTTTTTATTAGTTTTTAAATTAGTACCATTATCTTTTGTTATTTTAGTGATTTCATTGATCAGCACGACCTTCTTATGAATGAGTCTTCAGTATACTAAAAAAAAATATCAAAAATCATTATGGTGCACAGTTACTATGTAACGAAATTATTGTAATTATATATTAGCACAATATTTGCTACTAAAAATATAAATTCATTATATTTAGTTTTACATCATTATGCTTAGTTTATCAGATGATTCATAAATAATAATAATAAATTTCTTCACTAAAATGTGGTGTATTGAAGCAAATTTCACTTTTATTTATCCGGTGCAAATTTCAAACTCCTATTAATATTACAGATAATTTTACCACTTTGTGAATTTCGAACCAGGAACTTCTACATGAGAGTTATGCACCTTTGCAGCTAGATCAAAGGCTGATTTTTCGGTGCAAAGTTTTATTTGTATGAACTCTTTATCTGAGAAGTAATTATGAATCTTTGTTACATATTTATTCGAACTAATTTCGCATATTTGAAACAAAGAATTTCATTGAAAGCGAAACGAAGGAAATGGATAAAAAGATGGAACAATTTGTAATAAAATCCAATCAATTTTGACCGAAATATTTGGGGAATAAATGAAACAGTAATCGAATACGAATTTGCAAATTTTGAAATCAACAATGCTAATAACTTTAATTACCAGAAAAGATTGACTCAATCTAACTTGAATCATTTCGATGATTAAATGGATTAAATACGTGTTTAAATTTTTTTAATCCGTTTCAGATTGAATAGGGTTGGATGGAATTTAATTCAGATTAACTAGATGAATTCAAATCGTTGAAATTGATCTAATTCGCTAGTAATACGTTTAGACGTGAAATTTATTAATTTTCGTATTAATTTTAATAAAAAAAATTGAATGCATTAAAATTAACTTATAAATCAACCTTCAAAAAATAAAACTCAATTTATAAACCTTCTTCATTTGACTACTTGACTTTATAATATATTAGTTTGAAAATTTATAATTCTCATAATAAATACATTACTAAATCAAAATAAAATACTTATTATTCATAATCTCTAAAATACACAGTGATACCGGTCAGGTTTTTTATGCGTATCCTATCTACATAGTTTCCCACTCGTACTATTTATCAATGCCAATTCTTATTCAATCAAATGCATTTTCTCGTTCTTTACTATTTTAGTGAGATATGCCTATTAATTTGACATATTCAAATATTTATGAACTCTGAAAGGACCTAAAAAATTTATAATTGAAACAATTGTAAATAGAATATATATTTTGAAGATCCTTTGCTTCACCTTTTCTAATTGAGTTTTGGCAACATCCTCTTTTATTAAATGACATAGAAATTTTTTGTGGATTGGATTGTCAGCTGATCAATCTTAACAATTTTGATAATTTCATAGTTCACTGAGAATTAAGATTTAGATGAGTTCTCCTAATATCAAGTGAAACTATCCAGTGTATATTCTAATAACCACAACAAAATAATTTTAGAAGTTATAAAATTTATGAAAAATTAAATTATATACCAGCAAACATTGCTAAATAATACAATGTCAGTTTTCTCCATCATCTTTTTGTGTTGTTTAAATTTTTTTATCATTGTTTTTTACTTTGTTACCATAATCTTAATATGTGATATAAGTTTACAATTATTAGATATTTGGACAATGGGACAAGTCAGTTGTATTGTATGCATTTTTTTTTTTTTAGAGTAAACGTTAAAAAGATGTTATATATACACACTTTCGTGAGAAAAGGCGGATATTTGCATGTTCACTCATTCTAAAAATATTTTTTTTGATCTAATTCGTATCATAGAAAAGTAATGAACATTTATAGTTTATACTTTATAGCTAGTGAGCTATATCCTTAGTAAATTGAAAATAAATGTATCCAATTATGATATATTTTGGAGATGGAACTGAAATTTTTTCATATCGAATATCAATTTGGTATCGCACTAAATGTGAGAATAACTAAAAATTTAAAATTTGTAATATATTTTAACTATTATCTTGATACGACAATTGTTAAGTATTCACTTGGTCATTTAAACTGATTTTGATTTTCTTGAATTAACATTTATGTCGGATGTATAATTTCAAAGAGGAGGGTTCCAATGCCTCATCTCATCATACCTCATCCATACCTCATGTTATATATCTTCATTTTCAAAGTCTAAATTATCAATCTGAACCGTTCAACATGATATTCATACTAAAATATGCTTGGAATGAAATTTTATAATTTTTGCAATTTTTTTACTATTTTTTAAGATAGGTACAAAATTATTGATTTTTGAACGGTCCAGATACAGTGATTTTGTACATATCTTAAAAAATAGTAAAATAATTGCAAAAATTATAAAATTTCATCCCCAAGTATATTTTAGGATGAATATCATGTTAAATGGTTCGGATCGATAGTTTGGACTTTGAAAATAGAGATATATAACATGAGGTATGAGAAAATAAGGCATTGGAACTCTACTCAATTTCAAATAATCGATTTTTGGTCACTTCACAAATTGTCCCACAAGTATGATGGCGGACATTTATAATTTACTATAAACTATATTTCATTTAAATTTCATTTTATGTGGATGACCGGATGTAAAAAATATATTTATAGAAAATACATAAAGTACATAAAGTTTTAGTTCAATAGAATACATAAAGTATGATGGCGCTTGTATTATTTTCATAAAATACATAAAGTTTTAGTTCAATAGAAAATACTTGTAATATATTTTTATAGATTTTTTTTTTCCAGGTCATTTAGAAAATGTTTCCTAAGCACTGTGCGACACATTTTATTTTCATGAGATATTTTTACCAATTTATATTAAAACATACATTTTTCTGAATTTTTTTTTTTATTGATGCTCTTTTTCACGTCCTTAGTTTTTATAAATTACTGGCATATAAATCGAAATTTACAAAATTCGTTGGTACAGATTTTATCTTTTTTATCTTTTTAGTGCTACGAGTCTACGATTAAGAAAATCACATAGGACTTGTTTAGAGATTGGTGAAATTAAAACGGACGACTGAGATCTCAGGTATTGCACTGGATATGTATTCTTCCGACTACTTTATCAATTCACATCCTCCCAGGTACCTAACGAGGGAATATTTTACAACTAGTTGATCCAGGCCGTCTTTTTAACTTTTCACGAATCTTATAGTCCAATAATACTGTCCCTGCACTACCTCGAATCCTAAAGCAGCTGAGAAGTAATCTCAAACTGTAAAGTGAGGTGACATTCCCACAGGTACCTGGCGAGAGAATATTTTACAATTACTGAATCTGGACTGTTCTTTTTAAACGTACACGAATCTTATAGTCCAATAGTACTGTCCCCAGCACTAGCCCGAATCGTAAAGCACCTGAGAATCAATGTCAAACCGTAAAATGAGGTGAATTTTCTACGGTACCTAGGAGGATACGGATCCCTACTTTATCCACTCCCTCTTCCCAGTCGACATTTGCCAAGGTGCTCTCTCGTTTCTCTCTTCAAAGCTACTGACAATGCTCCTTCAACCGCGCCTTCTCCCTCGCTTCCTCTCCATTTCAACCAAACCCTTCTTCTCTCCAGTCTCTCCACGAGCATCTCATTTAACAACCCTCCCTCTCCCTCTCCCCTCCCCTATCATACCTGATTCGGATCTGGACCTGTCAGTTCAAAACCCGATAACGCTTCCTCTCCAAAAGCTCTTTGTTCCACCTGAGACCGACCTCTCCGGCGACGCCAAGTCAGCACACAGTCGTGTCCTCACAGGATCTAACATCGTTTTGGGTCCGTACGCGCGCGACTCGCAAGTGGCCAGCGCTGAATATGTTAAGAGCAGTGTACGGACAGTTGATTGCCCCTCTGACGGATTGCCTGAGTTCGCATTTGTCGGAAGGTCGAATGTTGGCAAATCGTCGCTCCTTAATTCACTCGTTAGAAGGAAGAACCTTGCGCTTACATCCAAATTGTCTGTACACGGAATTTGCCAGCGCGTTGCTTCCTAAAAATCAATATTTATTATTTTATTTCTAGATAATTAATACGGATTTGAGACTTGACGGGGATATATCATATATGTAAATTTCTCTAAGATTTATTAGAATAAGAAATTTCGATTGCGAGGCTAGGTAACTTATTTGACGTCGACATTAAAGAGTGGAGATGCTCGAGCAAAGTTAGCGTGCATGTACTATGCTTACGTTTCGTCAGCATAGCTCTAAAATATATTGGATTGGTTTCAAATAATAAATTCAAATCTTTGAAATTAATCTGCTTCAAGAATGATGTTTGTACATATAAAGTTTTCAAATTTTCAAGTTCATTTAGTACAAAATCAAGCAGTACAAAAAAAAGATAAAAAAAATAAATGCATCAAAATAACTTATAAAACTTAATTTCTCAATAGTTTGGATTCGTCATTTGAAACAAATTCAATAAATTTTAAAGTTACACTCACTAAACTCTTTTGATGAGCATAGCACATTCTAGATTCTAGAATAATACTCACCAAATACTTTTTGTGAGCATAGCACATGCTAGATTTTAGATTTTAGATTTATACCAAGCCTACTATTTTTGTTGAGACGATGATAACAATCTCTCAGTATTTTTGCGTCCAAGTTTATTTATTTATAATATAAAATTTTGTACAAATTTAAATTTATGCATGATTTATATTTAAAAGAAATTTGTATATATTTTACAATTATTTTTTTTATAAGGTTCACAAATGATGAATTAGAAATACAAACGATTTGCCTACGGGCATGTATTCGAAAAAAGAAATACAAAATGATTGGCAAATCCGGAGCGCCAAATTTCTAGACCCTACTCTATCTACATGTTCCAATGAGATACGAGACCTTATAATATTTAGTGTTTAACCTCACAAACTCCAAATTATCATCAGATGGGTTATATATAATTTGATCAAACCATCTATCAAATAGTTTCAAATTTTAAAGGTTTAATTTAATTTATAACTAATTTTTTACTAAATGACTTTCAAATTATTCAAAATGCAATTGCTTTATTAATACACAAACTATCTAAATAAAAAATATATATATATCTAACATTTTACAAGTTGAACTTCAATAATTGCTTTATTAATTGTGACGTCTATTAAATAAATATGGTTGCTTTAAAATTAAAATAAAGTTTACCAAGACCAATCTCTCTGGTTGTGTCAGGCCAATCTGGCAACATAAATAAATTTATTTATTTTCACAAAAAGGCAGGATGAAATCCGTTCGTATTTTTTTTTTTCTTCTACACACGCATGATAATTAAAAAAAAAATTGGGATTTGGAAATGTCCGATCCAAACCTACGGTTAGATGTGGGCCATGTGGCACATCTGGTCCATGAATTCAAAGTAGGTCTATGCCCATCGGACCTACTTAATTAATTTTCTGATGGATGTAATGATCCTTTGATATGTATCAAGATTAGTGTGAACTACATTAAAATTGTTCAGATCTATTTCAATTTCTGTGCGCACGGATCTTAATACTAATCTTACGGTATTAGAGATAATTGGACCTAAAAGTAGGTCCGATGCCCATCGGACCTATTCCTATATCCTGGGCCATTTATCGGATGTGGCAAGATCAGTATGACCAAAAGATGTATACAACCAATCTAATGATTCGATAAGTGTTGAATCATTAGATTTGCGTATGAGCCGTGTCAAGAAGAAATACATCGTACATGACATAAGCGTTGAACGCTTGATTAATGCCTAAAGAGATGCATATATGGTTACCTTATTTCAACTTGCTTTGGCCTATGTTATGCTTACATAGTACATACATATTTCATTCTCAATAAAGAGATGAATATATGGTTACCTTATTTTGAAATTAATATTGATTTTACAGATTTAATATTAACTACCAAATTCTAGTTATTATGTTGAGATAATACTCTTGTTACATGCATAGACATCTTATAAGTCAACTAGTCAAAGAAATATATTTTGATAAAGTGATGTTGCCATCCAATATAATTTTTAGAGTAAAGATTTTATCCCCGCTGTTTGGTCCCTAATCGCCCCCCTAACCGTTTAACCGGTCTCTATCCCCAAATTATATCTGCAAACTAATTCCTCGAAATTCATCTTTTGACCTCAAGCAAGATTCTCTCTCCACGCCCCTTTCATTTTCTAACAGAGCTTACAAAATCACTTTCACCTACACTCGCCTCCTGACCGATCATACTGAACTTCATCCTCCACCTCCAATCAGGCGATTAGGTAGAATGGTTCTCTCCATCTCCTCCTCCGATCAGCGACGGGAGCAGGCGTTTCTACAGTGAAGAGCAAAGAGTGATCGCTGATCAAGAAGTTTCCTCTCTTGCGGATATCCAAACCAGAACCGGTTCCATATGGATCTGAGAAGGTTTCTCCAATGAAGAGCAAAGAGACGTCGCTTATTGAGAATGTTTTTCCTCTATTGCGGAGATCTGAACCCGATCTGTGAATCGTGTTGAGAAAACCCAATCAGATCACTCCAGACTCGGATTCGATAAGGTTTTTCCTTTGAAGAGACTATCTTATCTCTGTACATGGTTCTATATTTGAAATTCATGTTAAATTGATTTTATTTTTACGATGTGGTGCTTTTGATTTGTCAGAATCAGAATCCAATTTTATTAAGTTCAAATCAAGTGGAATTTGTTGGTCACTGGTTGATTCGGGTTCTAGGTGTGTCCCGTTACTGTCATCGAGGTCACCCTTTTTTTATGAGGGGAATGGCCCGTAGGCATCAATTAAATTACCAGTAAAAGACAAATCTAGGTTTACTTAGTACAGCTAGCCTTTGAATAGGCTTGATAAGTTACCTATTAAAATTACATCCTAATTTCTACCAGCAACTATGCCAGGAGGTCAGGAAGGACAGAACGGGGAACCCCAATCCAGTGCAGAATCAGTCACCTGGAGATTGAGCACAAACTAAACAAAGGCTACATACTGATAAATGATGGGGAAAGGGATCGGTAGTAGCATCAACCGATCAATCCAAGACCGAGAGTAGATGTAGAAGGCAATGGGTGGGGAGCATGAAGAAATGAATGCTGGTAAAATTCTGGAGCACAACAACAAAGGAACAATAATTTCGGAGATACTGGTAAATGAGTAAGGGGTTGTCAGAAGAAGGAAGGGAAACTTACCAACATGCCCCTTATCTTACCCTTATTTTTTGTTATCAGGTATTTAAGAGAGCGAGAAGCGGAGGAATTAATGTAGTTTTTTATTTTTTATTTTTCAATTTCAGTTTTTTGTTATTTACACTTTATCGTAAATTTACTGTTTAATTGAAACAATGTAGTCTTGCTAGACTTTTTTCAATATATCCAAACACCTACGGGTTTCAAATAAAAAAAATACCAGCAACTATAAAAATAGGCTTGAACTTAATAGCTAGTCCTCTGAATAGGCTTGAACTTAATTTGCATGGACACGTTTATCATGTACTGGTTGTGGTTAGTCTGTAGACAATTGTCTTATCAGAGCAATTTGCTGCCAATTAATTCTGCTATTTTTTATGCATTCTAAATTTTGCTGTCAATGGGTACTAGCGAAAAAATCGATTATGGTACGATTCAGGGACTATTTTGTAAGTTTTTGAATTTCTGCACCGTTCTTAGTTAAGAATGTTTGTTTAGAAATTTTTAATTTAAGTAGGTTTGTTTAGGATTTATGTTTGGTTATGGATGTATTTTATTGTGTTTTAAGCTTTTAGAGATGTGAATGTTTGTACTGGTACTGATTGATGTACTAATTAGTAATTAGGTTAAGAGAGCCTTGATATATTTTGGAAAAATTGATGTACTAATTAGTAATTAGGTTAAGAGAGCCTTGATGTATTTTGGAAAAATTGTTGTTTGAATTAGTATATTTTTTTTATTAGTATGTTTCTAAGTAGTTTAATTTTTTCTTTCTTACATATCAATATAAATTTATATATGAATGAATACTTGCTGTGATATCTATGCACAGTTTTTGTAGCAATATGTTTGAAATTTTAGGTATGAATACTTGCATTACGAGATGTAAACACTTACTTAACGTGATGAATACTTGCGGACGAGGTGTAAATCAGTTAGAAATTTCTCAGGAATATTTTACAACATAAAAATAACACTTCAATGCGTAAGTATTAATATTTTATTGTTCTAGTATGAATACTTTATAGTTGGAATATTTTCTAATAATGATACTTTGTAGTTTTAATATGTTATATGTTGAATATTTGATAATCTGTATATGTATACATGCAATGTTCTAGTATGAATATTTTATATGTTTTAGTATGAATATTTTGTAGTTTATATATTTTCTAGTAATTATACTTTCAAAGTTATATAATGAATAATTTATATGTTTTAGTATGAATACTTGCACGCCGAGGTATGAGTACTTGAATACTTAAAATTTTAGATATTATTATTTTTACTAAAACTTCAATGTATAGGTATAAATAGTTGATGTTAATATTTTTATTAGAAATACTTGATATCTTAGGTATGAATATTTGATATATTATATATTAATACTTGCGTGCATATGCATTCGTACTTATGCATAGTAGAAGTATGAATACTTTCCTCAGTATATATCAATACGTTCAAGCATCAAACAAATTAACTAATTAAAGTTACTTTACAACATAACAACTCACACTTCAATGTGTAAGTATGAATACTTGATGGTAATATTTTTATTAAAAATACTTGATATCTTAGTTATGAATACTTGATATACTATATATTAATAATTGCGTGCATAGGCATTTGTACTTGTGCACAGTTTTTTTAGAATTATATTTGGTATTTTAGGTATGAATACTTGCATTACGAGATGTAAATACTTGCTCGATGAGGTGTAAATAATTAAGGAATTTCTCAGGAATATTTTACAACATAAAATTCACACTCTAATGCGTAAGTATAAATATTTTAATGTTCTAGTATGAATATTTTAATGTTCTAGTATGAATATTTTATTTGTTTTAGTATGAATACTTTGTAGTTTGAATAAATTTCTAGTAATGATACTTCTTAGTTTGAATATGTTATATATATGTTGAATATTTATTGAAATGTATATATATTCATGCAATGCTCTAGTATGAATATTTATATATTTTAGTATGAATACTTTGTAGTTTGTATATTTACTAATAATGATATTTTCAAAGTTACAGAATGAATGTTTTATATGTTTTAGTATGAATACTTGCACGCCGATGTATGAGTACTTAAACGACAAAGAACCCAAAAGTACTTCATCATGGATCTCATTTGAAAGAGAAAATTACGTAGAAAATGTTTGTGATTTTAGATTTGCAAAATTCTCTACAAATCGTCAGAAATATTGACGAGATTAAACGGAGAAAAAAAATCCACTTCTAAAAATATGTAAAAGATGGGTGTGTAAAGTTGATGCCCAGTTTTTTATTTAAATACTTGATGTCTTAGGTATGAATACTTGATATATTATATATGAATACTTGCACGCTTAAATGTTCATACATGCACATGCTAGTTGTAATTTTTTTCAAATTTAAGTGGTCCCCTGAGTAGTTAGTTAGTTAGTTAGTGGTCCCCATTGTACTTTATAGATAAGTTAGTTAGGGGGACATTTAGGGGATAAAATGGAGGGTACTATTAGTCACTCCCTAATTTTTATACTTATCACAAATTTGATTTTCTTTAATTTATTGTAAATGGTTTGGGCTTTGGAATTTGTTACATACATTGACATCTTTACTGTACAAGTCACCTAGTCAAAGAAATATATTTCGATAAAGTGATGTTGCCATCCAATATAATTTTTAAACTTATCTCAAATTTGATTTTCTTTAATTTATTGTAAATGGTTTGGACTTTGGAATTTGTTACATACATAGACATCTTTACTATTCAAGTCACCTAATCAAAGAAATATATATATTTTTGATAAAGTGATGTTGCCATCCAATATAATTTTTAAACTCATCTCAAATTTGATTTTCTTTAATTATTGTAAATGGTTTGGACTTTGGAATTTGGTATATATACATAGCCATCTTTACTGTACAAGTCACCTAGTCAAAGAAATATATTTAATAAAGTGATGTTGCTATCAAATATAATTTTTATACTTATCTCAAATTTGTTATTCTTTGATTTATTGTAAATGGTTTGAACTTTGGAATTTGTTACATACATGGACGTCTTTACTGTACAAGTCACCTAGTCAAAGAAATATATTTTGATAAAGTGATGTTGCCATCCAATATAATTTTTAAACTCATCTCAAATTTGATTTTCTTTAATTTATTGTAAATGGTTTGAACTTTGGAATTTGGTACACACATGGACATCTTAACTGTACAAGTCACCTAGTCAAAGAAATATATTTTGATAAAGTGATGTTGCCATCCAATATAATTTTTTAACTCATCTCAAATTTGATTTTCTTTAATTTATTGTAAATGGTTTAGACTTTGGAGTGTCCACAATGAACTTGAATTATGCCTTTTCTTTTGGTACAATTTTTGTGCTACTTTATCTTTATTGAAAGAAAAGATAATATGAACTCAACTTTAATTATGCCTCCATAAACTCAACTTTAATTTGAAAACAATTGACGACTTCAAACGGGATGACAAATAATACATAATATTAGACTTCATTTGTTAGAAAAAAATAAATCTAATATTAAAAAAAAAATCTCAAACCGATATCAATGAGATATATACACATTTAATAAAATATAAAATATCTTAATATGCAATTATATTTTGTAATTGATATAACTGATATATACAGTAATTTTTTTATTTTGAAAAATAGGAGAGGGTATGCTTTCGGCTCTAACTTCTTTTTATGTGAGAATGCGTTCAATGTTTAGATTAGAGTCGTTGCAATAATAATTGTATTGTTTAATTAGTCCGTAGAAAAAGCTTTTGGTAAGTGTTCCTTTGCTAAGTGCTGCAATCATGTGGGAAATAAAAGCATTTAGCAAAGTGCTCCTTTTGCTAAGTAAAAGTAACAATATATTCTTACTCAGATGAAACCGTATTGAATTTGATCAGGTTTGTAAATGTATGTATGGCCCAATTTGTCTTGGAGCTTTGTAAATTTGTCTTCCTTCTTATTATTAAGTAAAATGCACTAGACAAGCATGTTATAAGAAAAAAAATATATATTCTAATTGTTTTGGTTTCTTTTATTTCCCACATGTCTAAGAAAAAACAAAATATTGCGTTTTTGGTTATATGTTTGTTTCAATTAATCTGTTTTATTTAAAAAAATATATATATTGCGTTTTTGGTTATATGTTTTTGCTAAGTGCTGAAATCAATTGTTACTGTTATAATAAAAACTTTTGCTGCTGTATGTGGCGTGTGGTTACTGTGTTTGTATCATAACTGATGTTTTTAACTTTTTGTTGCTGTATTGTGTTCATCATTTGCCAATTTTTACCAAGCAAGGATCTTGGTTTGGTGTTTTGTAGTATTATGAGCCTGATATACATTGTAAAAAAATAGCTGGGCCCACCCCTGCATTATTTTTGAAACCTTCTTTTTATCTTTTACTTTTTTGAAAGAAAAGATATGTATTCTCAGCTTTAATTATTATGCCTCCATAAACTCAACTTTAGACAACATCAGCTTTCAGCATATATCCCCGACTTGCTGGTGAAACCAGGTTTGGAGACACAAACAAAGCATCAAAGCTTTTGAAGAAAGAAATAGATGTTCAAACTCCAAAGCATTTGAAGACACAAACAAGCCGAGGTATGAGTACGTCCCATTAATTTATTATTCATAAAATTTCTCTGTCATTTAATTGGATGTCTATTAATTGCACACATCTTAATTGTGAAAAATTGTTTGTTCGATTAGTGACCTTTAAATTAGTTAAGTAATAATCAAATTAACATGGTAAATAGTGTGAGTTTTGTAGCTCAAAATTAGTGAATGCATGTGTTTTCCTACCCATGAATTTTTATTTTTTTTTAGATCCAGTTATAAACGGATTTGCCAACCTCTGAAAAATGAGTTTGCCTACCCTTGACCCGCTACTTCTCTCAGTTCCAGTCCAGAACGAAGCCCCACACTAAAATCCCATCGCTAGCCAAACCCGTACCCACTAATCTAATTTTTGGTTTGTTAAATTGCAGAGACAGAGAGAGTCACAGGGGCGAAAAAAAAAAATTCAGCGACACTGAGAAGTGTGCTGTGAGCGGAGGAGAAATAGAGACAGATCACAGAGGAGAAGGTGTGCACGGCAACTTGAGGAGCTCACTACTGCCACTGGTACGGTACCAAAATCAAACCCTAATATTTTCTTAGTTGTGAAATTGTGTAAATTGATTGGATACTGTTGTTTGATGTAAATTGATAAATTTGTATAAATTCGGTACTGTTGTTTAGACAACTGTTGGAAGAAATTTTTTTTTCTCAGTTTAGTTCTGATCTGGGGACTTGGATTATTGATATATTAAAGGATTAGGATATGTTACTAATACCCCTAAACAGAAACAAATGACAATATAATTTCATAGAATTGCTTAAATAGCTTGAATTGTAAATTGAACCTCAACCCGTTAATTTATTTGAACCCGAATTCGATTTTTGCCTACCCCTGTTAGCTCCTCGTCACTGTGTTTTGCTGATTAAATGCATGGTTTCATAATTAAAAAAAAAAAAAAAATCTGAATGCATGTGTCCAGGTACCTTCCAATAAATGAATGCGGTAATGATGAAAATAGGAGAACCGTTGAACTGAATTGATTCAACCTGAATATGGTCCGTTGCCATTAATTACTAATCATAATTTGTATATCCTAGTTGCCTACCAATATTTCAACCAAAACAGTTTTTGATCAATGAAATTACTGATTATTAGTTGTACGTGATACCTCACGTTGCTTGGGCACATTTATTTACTCATTTTTTACCAATGGTTTTTAAAAATATATATATATTTACATATTGTAATTTCATCTGACAAAAATGTACTTTTAATTTATTAATCATTATCTCAAAATGTGAGTAATATCAATATATCACTTATGAAAGACCTGATTCTCATAAGTAATTAACTTCTCTCATTTTCTCTGTTACCCTGATTGGATCACTTCTTGATGTAGCTTTTACACTAAATAAACTAGGGAAGACGAGGAATTAATTAATACAAAAATAAGAAAATAGTTCATTTTTGTTAATATGTTCTTTTTAGTCTGTTTATAATTAGGCAATGTATTTTAATGTTTTTTTGACAAAATAAAAAATGAAACCAATTAAGAAAATGGTAGCTGCAATAAAATTTAGATATAATTTTTAGTGGTCTCTATGTGATCAGTTTGGTCTATTTTGTTGAGTGTTGAAATGAAATTCAAAGAAATTGTGAGAACTTTTACAGTATATATCAATTAATGTTTCTTGTGTTTCCCAGCAAAATTTGAAGAAAATAAAATGAAGCAATAATTTTGTGGGGCGTGTGGCTATTATATTTGTATCATAAAACAATTAATGGTGTATCATAAAAGAAATTGTGAGAACTTTATTATTTTCATCATTTGCCAATTTTTACCGAGTAGATATCTCGATCTCGTCTCAGTGAATAATTAATGGTGTACTGCTCAGTGGTGTTTCGTGTTATGAGCTTGACATATGATCTTGTGAAAACAATTGCTGGGTCCACCCCTCTTTATTTTTGGTACTATTTTTACTTTTTTTTTTTTTTAATAACCCTAAAAAAAAGTAATAAAATAACCTTAAAATATTTTTTTTTTATAAATAACCAAACCGTCCACTTGGGAGAGATCGGGTCTGCTACATTATTTTTTATTAAGATTCAATTTTTTTAAGATCATAATATTTTCATCTAAAAATTGAAAATGAAAAATATTCAATTTAAAATATTCAATTTTACACTATGTCCTGAATTTTTTTTAATATTTTCAGTTAAAAATAACCAAACCGTCCACCTAGGGGGGGGCAGTCTGGGTCTGCTACATCATATTTTTTTATTATTAAGATTCAATTATTTTAGGATTTTAATATTTTCATCTAAAAATGAAAAATGTTCAATTTTATAGCAAACAAAAATATTTATCTTATATTATGTTCTCAATTTTTTTAATATTTTCATTTAAAAATAACCAAACCGCCCATTTGGGGGGGCCATCTGGGTCTGCTACATCATTTTTTTTCTATTATTAAGATACATTTTTTAGGACCTTAATATTTTCATCTAAAAATAAAAAATAAAAAATATTTAATTTTATAGCAAACAAAAATATTCAATCTTACACTATGTCCTCAATATTTTAATATTTTTATTTAAAATGGGAAACCACAAATGCTCAATTTTATAACAAACAACAATGTTCAATCTTACACTTGTTTATATTTTTCGGACATAGAGATTCTAAAATAATTTAAAATTGTTCGAAGGAATAATGTTGTACATAAACAAATCAATTTCTTATTTTATTTGGACAAAGCCTCTAATTAAAAAAAAATAAACACAAGTAAGTTTTAATTTTAGAATTCCAGTTACTATTTTAATACAATATATTGTTGAAAACATTATTTGTATTTTTTATCCTAAAACACATAATAAATAAAATCATAAATAATTAAGACCCTACGCTTCTTATATATTTTTATTTTGGCCTATGAAATTGGTGAAGAAAATTGAGGACATAGTTAAGATTGAACATTTTATTTGATATAAAATTGAACACTTTTCATTTTCCATATTTAGATGAAAATATTAAGATCTTAAAAAAAATTGTGGACATAATTTAAAGTTGAACATTTTTGTTTGCTATAAAATTGAACACTTTTCATTTTTCATTTTAAATGAAAATATTAAAAAAAAAAAAACTAAGGACATAGTGTAAAATTGAATATTTTTGTTTGCTATAAAATTCAATATTTTCCATTTTCCATTTTTAGATGAAATTATAAAGATCCTGCAAATAAAAAAATTACTATAGTAGATCGCCCCGGGGAGTCCAACTAAAAAAAAATTGAATCTGAATAATAAAAAAAAAAATTTAGCAGACCCAGACCGCCTGGTGGTTTGGTTATTTTTTATTTTATTTTTATTTTAAAGTTATTTTTATTAATTTTTTGGGGTTATTAATAAAAAAAATCGGTAATTTTTATGTTTGGTCTTTTTTAAAAGAAAATATATATATTTTTAGTCCAATTATTGGGTTCCTAGCAAATTTGTTTAAGCTCCATTTATAGGGTTCAAATTAATTGACATCAACTGGATAAACCAAAATTCACACCGTGTGTTAAAAGAAGTATTATATTATTGGATAATCCAAATTAAATCCATATATATAGAACAAGATGTGAGTGATCCTGTGAAATCTGTCTGTAAATTAGTTCAAATTAATCATCCTTTTATGACAGTAAAGAATGATATATATTTGAGTAATCATATAAAGGTGTCGCTGTTAGCATAAGACCCACCAATTAATAGCTCATTCGCTCTCACTAGCTGTTTGTTTGTATCTTGTTAAATTTACGTGGGAATTGTTTAATTTTGATGTTGAGGCAGTACGATGTTGGAACCTTACGAGTTGAGCAATATATACCGTTCCATATCTATCTTACTGAATGGTACCTGGTTACGTTAACTTTTTTTTCCATTGTTTATCAATACGCTGTTAACAAGCTATAAGCGGTATATACCGTTCCATACCTTACTGAATGTTACCTTGTTATGTTTTGTCCCTTGTTTATCAATACGTACACTGTTTTTTCTAGAATTTTTACTGGTACAATTTTTTCACCCAGTTTGTACGAAACTTGAAAGATGGCCGAGGGAATAGTTAGTTTTGTTTTGGGTAAGCTGTCGGATACTGCTGTTAAGGAGGTTCTACTATTACATGGTGTCGGCAAGCAAGTGAAGAGATTGAGTCATGAGCTCAGTTGGATTCAATCTTTCCTAAAGGATGCTGACATGAAGCAGATTATAAATGAGGGAGAGAAGCATTGGGTCAAGGAAGTCAGAGATATTGCTTACGACATAGAAGATGTAATAGACAATGCAATTTTCTTAGAGGTTCCCAAGAACCCTTCAAGAGGATCTTCTTCAATTGTTGGGGCTGCTAAAAGAATGTGGAGGAAAAGCAAAAAGGTCCCGGCTTTGCACAACCTCGCCGATGAGATGAATGAGATTCTGGCACGGATTCAGGAGATCAAAGCCAGTAGAGAGACATATGGAATCAACTCTTTGGGTGAAGGCAGTGGAGTGCAACCGAGGCTACCGATCAGGCCCCCTGTGCTACCTAAGATTGATGATCCTAATGTTGTCGGCTTCGATGCTAACAGGGACAACATGGTAAAGAAGTTGCTTGACACAACCACTAAAAGGCGTGCTGTCATCTCAATTGTGGGACCTGGTGGGCTCGGAAAAACAACTCTTGCTCGAAAAGTCTACAATAGGTAAATATGATTATATGCAGCAACTGTACGTGTCAAAAATAGCTTAATTAATAATATGATATTTCTAGTCTTTCTTGAAAAGTAATATATATATATTTAAACCGTAGTTTTCTTTTCATATAAATAAATTAATCATAAGTTCTTTTACTCATTCTACAGAAATTTTGTCCAGAAAAAAAGCTTCCTGTTTAAATAGGGTTGTAAAATTGGGCAATGCATATATTGTAAAATTGTGCAATGTATACGGCAAAATTCCCATATATGCATTGCACAATTTTAAAGATTTTCACTTCAAAAAGATTATGTATCGTATACGCACCTCAGAAGCTCGGATTCATTCAATTTACCCGTTCATTTATTAGTATCATTAGATTTTAGCCAGACCAATTTTCTATTTGTAGTTAAATAAGAAAATTACTCTTCTACCCTAATGTCTACCTAATTTCTTCCCAAAATACAATCAATGCTAATATTTTTAGAATTATGGTAACTCTTGTGAATGTTTTACCGAGAGTTCTGTTATCTTTTAATTGTGATATTTTTACTTGTTGATACTTTGGTAGAGTTTTACCAAAAAATAGTATTAGAGAATAAGGAGAGATGCCAAACTAAATTCCCATATACAGTATAGATGATTAGACAGCTAAAACTAAAATAGTCGTGTAAAAAAAATAAAGTGTGGGAACCAGGCTCTATGATAATATATATGGACATGTACAAATTATAAGAGAAGAGGAATGAAATATAATCCAAACTATCTGCTTTGTTTTCTACAGCAATGATGTCAAGAGATCGTTTGACCTTTGCATATGGGTAACTGTCTCTCAAGAGTTCAATCTAATGGATATTTTGAAAAAGATAATAGAGCAAGTTGAGCCTCTTCCTCCAAACTACCTAGAAGGTGGAGAAGAGTATTTACTTGCAAAGCTTTACAAAACTCTTAATGATGAGGAGTACACTGTAGAAGACCATTTACGTCCAAACTCTCATGACCCTCAAACATTGCCAAAAAAGTACCTTCTAGTCCTAGATGATATGTGGAGAGATGATCTATGGACTCAAATTGGTGTTGTGCTACCTGATGCCAAGATTGGAAGTAGAGTAATCGTAACTAGTAGAAACCAAAATATTATTGATGAAGCTGAACCATATGAACTTCCATACTTAACTGAGGAGCCGAGCCTAGAGCTTTTGATGAAAAAGGCTCTGCCTAATCAAGATTTGAGTAAAGGGTATCCCGTTGAACTGAGTGAGGTTGGACAACAACTTGCTAAAAAATGTGGTGGATTGCCTCTTGCATTGTTAGTTTTAGGTGGTCTATTATCAAAAAAACCTGCAAATCATGCTGCTTGGAGTAAAATGTTGCGAACTGTGAACTGGGGTACTGATGGGAGAGATTGTACTGACATCTTGGCCACCAGCTACGATGACTTGCCGTTTGTTCTCAAATCTTGTTTCATGTATTTTGCGGCTTTTCCTGAAGACTATTTAATTGATGCTCGAAGTTTATTGCGGTTGTGGGTTGCCGAAGGGTTCATTCCGGCAGAAGAATTCAGAACATTCGAGGATACTGCTGAGAGCTTCTTAGAAGAACTAGTGCAAAGGTATACATTCTTCAATAGTTTTACATTCTATTATAGATTCATTAAACATACCATTTGACCACTACAGCAGATAAGGGCATCAGAGACCGGTGAATTTGGTCGCTGATGGTGATTTCGCCGGTCTCTGATAGTCCACTTGGTCACTGATAGTGAATTTTGGTCGCTGATGTACCGGTCTCTGAAAGTGTGGTCTCTGATAGCTCTCGGGTGACGTCACCGGTCGCTGAATGATGTCATCCCGGTAGCAGATACAGTTTCAAGAGACCACAGAACTTTGGTCTCTGAAAAATCACGATGACGTCATGTTTAGTTAACAGAGAGTAAAATTTCCGGTCTCTGATACCCAAAAACCGGTCACTGATAATCAATTTTGTTTTATTTTTAAATTAATTTGTTTCTGTTGTTTATTTTTTAATTATTGGTTCCAATTCTGTTGGTTTTATTTATTATTGATATTTCGTCGTTTCGGAATTGTTATCAAACGTAAATTGGGATTGAATTAAAACAAATTAAAAACAAAAATTAAAAAATTAAAATAAAAAAAATTAAAAATAGAAATAAAAAACAGCAAAAAACAGAAAATAAAAATAAAAAACAGAAATAAAAAATAGAAATAAAAAAACAGAAATAAAAAACAGAAAAAAGAAAAACGAAAAAAAAAACTGATTAAAAACAGAAATAAAAATATAAAAACAGAAAACAGAAAAAAAAATGAAAAACAGACAAAAAAAAGAAATAAAAAAACAGAAAAAAACAGAAAAAAACGAAAAAAAAACAGAAAAAAACAAAAAAAAACAGAAAAAAAAAACAGAGAAAAACAGTAAACAAAACAAAAAAAACCGAAATAATGCAAAAAAAAAAACTAAAAACAATAATCAAAAACTAAAAACTAAACTAAAAACTAAAAATAAAAAACGAAACTAAAAACGAAACTAAAAATGAAAGAAAATCGGTGTAAGAACAACACCATACCAACAAAGAAGATAGGCGACGGCTGAACGGCGGGACGGTGGCAGAATCGTCGGAGTTAGCGCGCAGAATCAGCGGAGTCGGCGGAATCGGCAAAAAAACCTAAAATTTGTAAACACGGCGGCAGAGAAAAGAAAAAGGAAGGGTTTTGGCGGTTTTCAGCGAAAAGTTTCAGCGACCGGGTTAATTTGGTCTCTGATAGTATTGTCGCCGGTCTCTGAAAGTGTTTCAGAGACCACTAATTTGGTCTCTGATAGTAATTGTCGCCGGTCTCTGAAAGTGTTTCAGAGACCACTAATTTCGTCTCTGATAGTATTATCGCCGGTCTCTGAAGGTGTTTCAGAGACCACTAGTGGCGCCGGTCGCTGATAGTCGTCGCTGAAAAAGCTGGTCGCTTTTTTTGGCTGATTTTTTTTTTTTTGAAGAAAAAAGAGAATCAGCGACCAAGTAAAGCGCCAGTCGCTGATACTCAAATCTGCTGTAGTGGACATTCTTTTTTTTTAGATAAGATATCCTACTTTTTAAATTTAATTAGCTCTTTAAAAGTCAATTCATATTCATGACTAGCATTTTTCTTATAGGTTAAGTATTTATATTTACTTCAAATACACTTGTTATTCGTATTCATGCCAACATTTTTCATATAATACAAAGGATCCCATTTAATTAATCTTCTAATTTAATTTCAACAGAAGCTTGGTTCAAATATTAGATAGATCTCATGATGATTCTATCAATGGTTGCCGTATACATGATCTCCTTCGTGAACTTGCAATCCAAAAAGCCGAGGATAACTTTCTCACAATTTGCTCAAACCCTGAAAATTGGAAGAGCAGCGCCAAGGCACGTCGTGTAGCAGTACACTACTCGGGTTGCGATGAATTAATGGAACATGCAAATCCAAATCTCCGTTCTTTGTTGTGCTTTAAGGGTCCAGTGCCAAATTGCACTCGGCAAAGGCTGCTTAAGGTGCTTAGTCATGTGGGATGGAGTCATTCGGTAGATTGCGAGTATTTTCATGGACTGAATCAATTAAGGTATTGTTGATTTTTGCATAATAAAACAGTGAAGTGATATATAGAGAGTATGATGAATTGTTTGTTTTTATTACAATTTTCGTATCAAAGTTACAGTGAGACTTTATATAGCCAATTTTTATCTAGTTTCTAACGGTTACATAATGATCAAATAAAAAGATGGAGTTACTTCTTTTTTTATTAATTCGTAACTCTCTTTTTTTTCTAATAAAAGGTCAATGACGAAAATATATCCCTAATAGGTCTGAGGTCTAACTGGTGCCCTAATTATCTTGTTTCTCAACACTATCCCTCGTGTTAGGTTTAGGTTTGATGAACACTATCTTGTTCATGTTTTCTTCAAATTGTCTTAGATCTAATTCCTTCATAAAGATATCCGCCAATTGGTCTTTACTTTTTACCAAAGAAGTTTCAATTTTCTTTGCTTAAATTTTTCTCTAATAAAGTGGCAATCCACATTTTGGGAGTTCTTGTTGAGCCAACCGCATGAAGTAGAATCCGTTGCATCCTGATTGCATAAATTCATTCTTCTTTGGTTCGCTGGATTAGTTGCCTCACTTGATCTTGGTTTTCTTGGACTGGGTTACTCAGACCCGTTTCACCTTTTTTTCTCATAATATTCCCTTGAAATGGAGACCTACATTTTCTGACCAAATGGAGATGATGTGTCTCTTTCATTAAACTATTTTTCTTCTTTTTATTCCTGAGAGTCTCTTTCATTTTCTGTTTCACTTGACCAAATTGAGAATCTCCTTCCCTCTCTGTCGTTCTTCTTTTTGGTCGGAGATGAGAATGCAAGAACCAACATCGATATTGGGTATGGCTATCTTTTTTGCAATTTGTAAACCTATCAAGGTGATTTTGGTGATTAGTGAGGCTACGGTTTTGGGATTTTGGTGTGTAGACTCGATCTTTTGTTTTATATGGCTGTTGAACACTGATCCTAATCTCTCGGTTATGGATTTGATCAATTTTCTTGCTTGTTGGAGCATCTCAGGTTGGTAAGCCATAATTGCTGTTATTTAGGTTTGATCGTATTTTTCTGAGTTTCTGGTATTTTGCTGGTACTGTCTTTCTGGTACCTGTTATTTGGTATTGGGTTTCTGGTATTTTTCTGGTATGGCACTGCCCCTTTTCTGGTTTTACTAATATTTTTGGTACTGAACTGGATAAGAACAAACATTCTTGTTATTTTTCTGGTATGGTTGGCTGCCTTGTGCAGCTCTTGGCGGCCTTTAAGGCACTTAGTTTATTTTCTTTAATCAGGTTATCAAACCATGGACTCTGATATGATATTGATTTTTGCCGAACAAAACAATGAAGTGATAAATAGAGAGTATGATGAATTATTTGTTTTTATTGCAATCTAAGTATCAAAGTTTTTAAACTGAGGCTTTATAAAGCCAATTTCTATATAGTCCCTAATGGTTACATAATGGTCAAATAAAAAGATGGAGTTGTCTTTGTTTTATTAACTAGTAACCTTTTTTTTTTTCTAATAAATGGTCAATGACGAAAATACCCCTAATAGGTCTGAGGCCTAACTGGTGCTCTAATTATCTTGTTTGTCAACAGGTATTGTCAACTTATGGGAAGATTGAGTAGTAACAGAAGTTCTTTTGAGTCATTGATATGCGGCCTGAAATTTGTGGAGACCATTGATTTCAGTAAACTAGATCATGACGACTTGCCTGATGATATATGGAATGTGAAAACACTTAGGCATGTGAAGCTAAATAATTGGAGGAATTATACCTCAGGACCCTCATCATCTACTGACCTAAAAAATCTGCAGACGCTCTTGTATGTGAAGAGCAGAGAGTCATGGAATGCACAGTTACCTAAACTACCGAATGTGCGCAATTTAGATATCATAGTGGAGAGCTCGTTTTCATGGGATTTAATGGCCAAGTTGCTTGATACACTGAGTTATCTAACCCAACTTGAATTACAAGGCAGTGAAGTGCCGCAAACAATAGTGGAGATGGAAAGGTTTCCATTTTATCAGCATTTACAATATCTGTCCCTAAAAGAACTGTCCTCACCTCCCAACAAGTTGTCACCTGTGGTTGGCATGTTTCCCATCCACGTCACACATCTTGCACTCTTGAATCTCCATTTCAAGGAAGATCCGCTGCCAGTGCTAGAGAAGCTTCGCAGCCTCAGGAGGCTCTTGTTGGAGGGAGAAGAAGTGAATCGAAAGATGAACTGTTCTGCTGGAGGCTTCCAACAACTACATGAGTTGATGTTTTCGAACCTAACCAATCTAGAAGAATGGGAGATAAAGGAGGGTGCCATGCCCATACTTAAGAACTTGCGACTATACAATTGTAAAAAACTAAGGGTGCCTCTCGGGCTTCAGTACCTGTCCAACCTCAAAGAACTTACCGTAATTGGCTGCAGCGAATTACAAAATCATGCAGATGAGATTCGCAACAACATCTGCAAACATGTTCCCCACATAAATATATGATAGGGCCAGCTTCGATCTGTAGAATGCTTTCCTTTAATTTATTTGTGTTAGTGTTTCGATCATTTCCGTACTGCTATCATTTTATTTTTCCTTTTAATTTATTTGTTTATTGTTTGGTTTTATTCTGGAGTCGTTGAATATGTTTTGAAATCTACAAAAGACAGAAGACTATGTATTTTACTTGTAATTGCCAAAATTGTTTTCTTTTCCTTTTAATTTATGTTTTCAAATAAATGATTATGTTTCGGTATAGTGGTGCACATATTTTACTTAGGTGCCCTCTAGATATTTATTTCGAAGATAAAAGACAAAAAAGACTGTATCTTGTTGATTTGCTTCTAGCGGCCGATTTTTATTTTATTAATGATAAATTTTAAAATATTCTTCTAGAAAAAAGGGCTAAATTTTAAGTTCTACCGCATAAACTTGTTATCAGTTCGAGAAAAAAATACGAAAAGAAAAATTAAGGGCCGCTATATGGAAGTCTGGTTCATTTTTCTGTATCAGAATTTCAAATTTCAGTTATTTTCAAATTTGATATTTTCCTTAATAATCTTTTAAAAGTTCTGATTTAAAAATTATATTCTATAAATTAAAAGAAAAATTCTAGCGTACATCAAACTTTTATGTCCGTATATTAAAAAAAATATTAGAGTGGGGCTATGGTAATATGCATAAAGTAATTATACTAAACATTTTATATGACTAAAATATTTTTCTTCTTCAGTATTTGATGAATAATTAACTCTGCATTTTCTTTTTCTTTCAAACTAAAACATAAAAACTGAGTTTCAATTCTCTCTGTAATTATATATATGTTGGAGAAGTTTAATTAACAAAAATAACTCAGTTGGAGATGCTTTAGCTTGGGCATGCTTACACTTTGATCAGAACTAAGAAGTACCAAATTTCAATTCAATTGACTAGAGATAACTTCAATAGAAACAAATTATAATTGAATATTTCTGATTGGAAAGAATAGTTTGATCGACAAGAATTCATTTGGCAAAACAAAAACAAAAACAAAAAAAAACAATTCTTATAATTTTCCATCTATGCCATTCAATTGTGATTGTTTGCCCTTCTATTTATAATGAACTAATATATTCAACAAACAAACTTTTTTTTAATAATTTCTCTATATTTGAGTTCCATTGAATCATTGAGGTCTGTACTTATATGTTTTTCATCATAAATTTCACTTTGTTAAATAGGATCCTTGTTGTAACAGACTATTTTAGTAATGCAATTCAAGCCTATGGGCCTTCTCTCAAAATAAATTATAATTGACAAGTGAAAATATTTAATTTGTTCTTAATATTTATTTTGATGTTGTTGTTGGTTCTGTGATCTACCTAATTTTTCAAAGACAAGATGTTACTGTTATGATGTAGTATCTATTTATATCCAGTAATTATATGTACATGGTAAGTAACCATGATATGGATAACTAAGATTGTAGCCACACGTTGCAACAAATTTTTAATCTGAATTGATCATTTGTGGGTTATTTTCACAATACATAATTACTGGTATTAAAATAACATCGAGTAACTGAAGAAGAAATTTGCCTAAAAAATAATATTTTCCTGGGAAAAATAGAAAGGCAAATATTTTTTTTGGGAAAAAAAAACATCTTTACAGAAGAATATTTTGTTGGTGAAACTTTGAATTCTCTCCAACTTTAAAATGAACAGGGAATGGTTAGATAGAAACCTGTTTGATTGCTGATATAACTTCGTCTCCTTTTCTTTTCTTTTTCATTTTTTCTTTATTAATACAACTTCCATTGCAAATTCCTAGTAAATACAAGTTCTAATATTAGGGGTGCAAATGAATCGGATAGTGGTAAAACCATATCCGCCTCCGCTTTTATTTTTCAGATATGGATATGGATCGGATATTTGACGGATACATACAGATACGGATCGGATATCCATAGATATAAATATTTTCTTAATATATATTAAATTATATGTTAAAATATCTATTATTCGAATACGGATATTTAAAATTCAAAATCATATCTGTATCAGTATCCGTATCCGCATGGATATTCGGATAACCGTATCTAATTAATCATATGCACACATACTTGTAATATTTCATCACTCATTTATATAAGATATATTGGTATTCTTGATAATTACTATCTCTCCTAAGAAACACATAATGAGATAGAATATGTATGACCATCAGTTACGGACAATATTTGATAATATCCACAAATATGTACTCCTATGTGAGAGAAACAATTATCTCAGTCCTCAAAATCCAAACACAAACAAAAAAAATAATGACAACAGACACAATCCATTTAAAATGTTTTATTTTGGGTCATGGCTAATCATCTGATCTTCATCAGGCGTCCATTTGATTAGATTGACAACTCTTTGTCATATGATCTGCATAATATGATGATCATCTAATCCAAATAATAATCTTATACTAGTAATTAATGTTTCTTACTAATTATTGTTGAGTATTTATATATAGTTTTTTTTGTCAATTATATACTCTTTTTCGCTTTTAAATTTATACTCAATGCTCAAAAGGATGCGGCTACAAGCTTACAGTCTGTCCTTGTAATACCGATGTCGAACACAAAGACAATGAGAAATAATATTTTGAATTATTATAAATTAAATTAGAAAATGCTATTAAAGTAAATGGAGGGGTTTGTTGCAATTTTATCCTAAGTTTGGGTCAATGCCTGAAGAGAGGTTGATTGTGACAAATTATAAAGTAAGAAAAAAAAATGGATTGTGCACTGATTATTTGAAAACAGGCACTACCCTAATAAAAGGGAACTCCCTCCGAAATTTTCATTTGTACCATTTAAAAGAAAATTAAATCAAATCGCTATTTTTGTTGAAGAATTATATTTGTATCACGTTCGTCAAATGAAATGGCGGACACAAAGAGCGTGTCTGCCATTTTATTTGGCAGACCTTGTCTGTGAGTCCGCTATTTTATTTGGCTGACATATTTTTTTTTTTAAATCTGTAAAGGACGTGGCAGTAGATTTTTAAATTGAAATGCACAATGTTGAATTGAATAATAAGACATGGCAGTAGTTTCTACTCCAGAAAAGCATGTGGGAGACCCATTTAAATTGAAGTTTCCAATGTTAAATTACGAATTCAAATGAATTATTAAGAAAAAAAAAGTAGGTCCGACATTTCAAAAGTGGCGATTTGATTTAGTTTTTTTTTTTTTTTTTTGGATTATGATATAAATAAAAATTTAATTCTCTGGCGATTTTTTTTTTTTTTTTTAATATGGCATAAATAAAATTTTTGGGAACTCCCCTGATAATAATAATAAAAAAAAAGGTATAAGGTGGACATGCAGGCCGTCTGCCATTATTAGCTGAGATGGGCTGTAAATTTGTGCTCTCTGTGTGAAAGCTGGTTTGGTTTAAGGCTTCTCCAAATATATTACGAAATACCTACAACGAATGCTTGATAGATTGAGTTGTTGTTTGGGGAAGACATTTATCTCTTTTCATGAAATTAGAAAATGAATGTAACAAAATGCTGGTTATAAAAAAATTAATTTAGAACAACTCCAGCCCATTTTAAACAGATTAATTAAGGTCTTCATTTGAGACTAACGCGAGGAATTATGATACCAAGGGCTTTTAAAAATGCTGAACTCTATATAGCTCTAACCGATCATTAGAACAATAAAGCTTTCTTCGTTACAGTTTATTAGTTGCCCCTCTAAATTTTAAGTTTTAGTGAGATCTATCGATTCTAACTGATTTTGTCTCTCTTTCTGAAATTTTTTGCCCCCTCTAGATGTTTGATTTGTAATTTGGGATAAATTTGTTGAATTTTGATTGGTAATTAATTATAAGTTAAGAGTATCGGAAATTACAAGTCAAAGCATTAGAAATTATAAATTAAAGCATTATTTTTTTATCGAATACTCAATTATTTTGGACTTAAGTCCGATTTGATATTTTTTTGCTTCTTTTGATTAAAAGTTCTAAAATATTGGAAATCCTCAAACTATATACAAGTTGCTTTTATTTGGAAAAAAAACAAAAAATAAGAGTCATTCATATAATTTTTTAATAAAAAAAATATAGAAGTCTAATTTAGAATACTCATAGTATTTTAGTATAAATTATATAACAAAAATATATTTCATTATCAGTTTTGACAAAAAAATAAAAAATAAAGATCAATTTAGCCCAATGTCTCCGCATATCTCCGCCCCCGTATATAGCAATATCGAGAACTTCCATTCTAGTTGATCAAAGAAAACTTTCTTTGACACTGTATACTGTATAGAATTCCCAAGAATAAAAAAGAACCCAAAAGATCTTAATTTCTTTAATAGAGTTAATAATTCTAACTACATTTTTTTTATCGGACTAGCATTCTTTTTTGTCAGTTTTGTAATGAAACTTTAAGAGAGATAAGGATCAAATAAGAGAAAGGGGAGGTAGTAAAATTGCCTAGGAAAAAGTTCTAAGATTGTTGTACCCAAAGGTCAAGAGTTTGATTCTCCCTCACGACTTTGCAGCCTCTGCGAAAGTTTCAAAAAAAAAGATAAGGATCAAATAAAAAATTTACTAATAAGTCTTGAGTAAGTATTACATTGTATCTTTAACTTTAATGTAAATTATTTAAATAGTATTCATCTCCTGCTACTTCACAATTGAAAAAGAATTCGTAGGTCCGATGCCCATCGGACCTACTTTGGTTTGATGGTGAAATAACCATTCGATTGTATCAGGATCCGTACTAAGTGCATTAAAATTCGTGTAGATCTGTTTCAATTTCTGTGCGCACCAATCATGATGCCATCGGTCCTACTCCTATCTCATTGAAAAAATGTTAGAAGATTACATAAATAAACAAATAACTCAGGTTTTGAATTACGATAATTAACCAACGGCACATAGAAAATTACAAATCCACTTGGGCGGGAGTCGGGGGACCTTTTAAAAGAGCATGTTACATAATAAGCCACAAAAACAATGCCACAGACATCTTGTCCACATTCCCTAAAGTAATCCAAATGTTGAGTTTTCATACGAACCGTACGATCAGAATTCGATCCGAGGTAGATTGCCTGTGGCCCTTTACTTCACGGGTCAAAACCGATCGGACGGTCGGAATTTAAATTTGAAATTTGGGAGACTGTAGGAGATCCGAATTCACAGATATCGGCACCTACAATTAAATACATTCCTTGAAAGAGCGCCTCCTTTTTTGCGAATTCATCTCTCCTTCCTTTTGCTCGATTGCTCTTAAACCCTCTTCGTTTTTCTTCACAGAACCCTAGCAAGGACAAGATCTCTACCTCTCTCTCTCTTACCAATGCACACAACACTGAACACACACTCGCACATGCGCGCGATTGCTAAGCAAAGCAAGGATTTGATCGCGAACAACTCAAGAAGGTTTGATCTCTGATAAATTTCTCTTCGTTTCTGATCTACTCTGTTTAGTAGCGTTCTTGGTTAGAAAATTATGTTATTCTTTGATAAGGTTATGTTCTTTGTTGGAAAGTTTGTGTTTCTTGCTAAAGTAAGTTGTTGGTTGGTTGGAAATTTTTCTGTTATTACTTGTAAATGTGAAGTTCTTGATTGGGTTTAAGTAATGGATAGCTGTCTCTTGCTCGTCCTTGTAAAAGTGTTGATTTGTTATTTTTCCTGGATTTTCTTAATTTGAGTTTCGATTGGGTTCTCCAAAAAGCCCCTAATTTGATAGGTGCCAGAAATTAGTGCAAATTTGATAGTGAGCAGCTAAGTTCTGAGTAGTATGTAGAAACTATGGCTCCTTTGCACTGTTATTAAAGTTTCTTGTTTGCATATTTGTACTAAATGAATTGCACTAATTTGAGTAACTAATTTCATGCACAAATGAATTGCACTAAAGATATGTTTAGTGATCTAAATTTTTAATTAAATATACGTCAATGTTAATTATTAACTCACTTTCCTTCTGAATTTCACTTTTTTTTTTTGTTCCAAACTTCTAATTTCAGCACGTACAATGGCTAAAGCTGCTAGCCCAAGCTTTCAAAGGCAACTACAAAATGCCTCAATTGAAGCTACAATGTGTCAGATCGAAAAACTAAATCCCAAAGAAATCCCCATCTTTCTGTCCCATCTCTCAAATGCAAAAGACCCTGAAAATTTTAACGGATATCAGAAGTTATCCATATTAAATGCCCTTGTCAGAATTCAAGGCCAGAATATCATACCATATATAAGCGCAATCATGTCTGTACTTATTCAAGCTTTTGAATTCAGCCATGAGCATTCTACCTCTTCGCTTCACGAGTCATGTGCTAGGCTGACATGTGCAATTGCTCAATACGGGATTGATCCCTTGGTACCAGAGAGTGAAAAGATCGAGATTATTAGCTCTCTTTGCAGGCCTCTTTCAGATTTCTTAATGAGCCCTCAAAAGAATGTTGCCTCGGTTTGTGCATTTTGCATAAAGGCCCTTGTTGAAAGCAATAACTGGAAGTATTCCTCCAGCTATCTGGTAAATCAGATTTGTTCAAAAGTTGTGGGTGCTCTTGAAGAAGGTTTGGCTATATCTCTCCTAACATCAGGGTTGTTTTTCTTGACTGATGGTGGGCCCCAAATGAAGGTGCTTTCTGTGGAGATGATCCAGTCAATCAGATCGGTACATATTCTCGGTTTTTCTTGACTGATGGTGGGCCCCAAATTCGACAAAAAATCACCTACCATGTAACTCGGCCTGAAATCAGATCGGTACATATCCTTTGGCATGTTGACTAGCGAATCCAAGAACAATGCAAAGCTTGACAAGTTTGCACTCATTTCATTTAATTTACACTTTTCAAATGCTATACATATCTGGATTCTGGACTTCCCATCCATAATGGGCTTTTGCTTCCTCTGCTACTAGCGGGCCTTTGTTCTAACAGATGGACTTTTCATCCAAAGTGGGCTAAGCCGCTGCGGTGCTCTCAGTCACAGCCTCTTATTTATTTTCTTGTTTATTTCTGTGACCATTCGTTGCATTAGATTATTTTTTTAGATGGCCGTTATTGCTGATTTTTTAACAAATTATTAACTTAAATTATATACTTAAATACTTAACTATAAACTAATATAAATTATCCAATCATTTTCATATTTGAATTTATTTAATTAGTATTTGTATTTTATAAAGTCCATGCGACTCAATCATCCTACAATTATTCATTTTGTATCCGTATTCAAATTTCTATTCGTGGATTATCTGTTGGGTGGATCCAAGATTTTCATCAGGAGGCAAAAAAATATCGAATCGGGTTTAAATAGTTAATCAGATTTAAACTCATTAACTAATTGGATATTTGATAAAAAATAATACTTTAATTTATACTTTATAATGTTCTGACCTATAATTTATGATATTCTGACTTATAATTATAATTGCCAATTATATTTCAAGAAATTTATTTTAATTTTAACTATAAATTTAATCTGAATTACCAATTAAACATTTAGAGAGGGGCAAAAAAAATTTCTAGGTGGGGCAAAGCCAGTCGGAATTGATAAATCTCCACTAAAACTTAAAATTCAGGGGGGGTGGCTGCCCCTCCCCTCTGGAATATACTGGGTCTGCCCCTGATTTGCTCTGTATCTGTATCCATTTAAGTTGGATATGATTTAAATTTTAACATCTGTTTACTATCTGTATATGTATTTGTATCTGCACATTGGAACATGAATATGAATTTGGTATTGGCATTATTCCCTCCATTTACCCCTAAATGAAGCATTGATTTTTTATTATTATGTAAAAGTTTCAAGTCAATTTTCTTTATTATATGTTATTACCTGTAATAAATTATGAGATGTGAAATTTGCGGTCCAATTGGCTTAGTAAATCTTAATTAATGTCCTATTTTTATATAGGTACATCACATTACATAAAATAAAATAATAGTAATTCGTTGTTGGGGTTTGGAAAATTAATCGCTTGTAAGAAAATAAAATCATGACTACATAAAATAACATCTTCATTCCAGTTTTTTATGTTAATGCTTGGACACCAGTATACCAATTACAGCAACAAAACAATATTATAATTATAACAATTAATGCCTTTTAAAAGGGGGGGGGGCATTAGTCAATTTCACAACGTATACCTATCAAAAACATCGAAATTATGTTTTTCTCCTCTAAAATTTGCAATTTCATATTTACCTTTCTAAATTTTCTAGTTCCCTTGGTCACAATAGAACTTCTCATAATTTTGATACCAATTTGTTAGTATTTGATATGAATTAACTTAGTATATTTTAGTAGTGGAAGAAATAACGCTCTATACATGGTAGAAATTTAATTTATATTATCAATATTTTCTTGTTCTCTTACATTAAAAAATATCTTACACATTATATAGACTCGGCCATATAAAAGTTTTCTACGCATTCTTCTATTATTAATTAGCATTTAACTCCCTCATTAATTTACTATTTTTAATTTCTAGATACGTTTTTCGAAAACATACCAAAACAGCCCAAAACACTATAATATAATTTTAAAAGAATTCCATCATTAATTGCTACATTTAAAGCACTAATTAAGTTTATTATTTACAACGTTATCTAATACGTACCCAGGTCATGTTAAGATATTTTTTGAAATAAAATATAGTTTGTGCTACATGCATGATATATGTTGTTTACGTCGCATGCTCATAAATTCTAGGAGGAGAGACATTTATGAATTAAAGCTCGATACAACATCTTATATTTATCGAACAAAAAAAAAAAAAATCACATTCATGACTCGTGATGAGAATATAAAAAATTGAGAAAAAAAATAGAGTCAATTCTTCTAATTTGAAATATTTAAGAGAGATTTTGTTTTTTCTTTTATGAAAAAAAAGCATTGTGTCCTTATTTGATTTATTGATATTCTTAATTAAGAAAAGATCAGGTTTAAGCCAAAATCTGTTTACAATTAAAACCGTATTCTAGCTAGAGACTCAAAATCATAAAATAATTAGGACCTAACAAAAACCAAAAACTTTATTTAAAAGGAAAAGTAAAAGAGCCAAAGAGGTGATATAAAACAAAACAAACATTGAAAGAAAACCAGAGATCAGTTCCCAAGTTGGTCCATACATATATACAATTAAACTGCTTCCGATCCTCCTGCAAGGCCATCCATAATTAATTCCAGTCTGACTTCTTCTAATTTACGAGAGTTCTTAAGCTGAATTTAATCTGAACAAAAATAGTTTAACCAAAAACATGAATATATATCTTCGATTAATGAGAGGTCCTCAATCTTGATGGTAATCAGCTTATGAAATTATTGATCAATTTGATTTTTTAAGAAATTGTACGTAGCTATAGTTTGATTATTTAGCTCCTACGTATTATTCAAATTATAGTTTCTGTCCTGCCTGCGTACTAAATAAGTTTTCAAAAAATTATCTTAAAATACATGGGGAGTGCTATTCTACACGCACTATTTCTAAAATCTAGCGCTGAGAGAACTTGTTTAACTTAATTCCAGTTTTACCTTCCTAGCACTCTCTTTCTTCCATTAACCCAATTAATGTGTGGTCTCTCTCTTCAAATCAGCAATTAAAGAAAAAAAAAATTAAGGGCCTGTTCGGCAGCATGAAAATTTTGTGGAAATGAGAATTTTTAATAAGGGAATGAAATTTCAATTTGTCAAAACTAAAGTTATTTAATTCATGAAAATTTTTAGAATATAGGTGTTCGGAAAATGTATGGAAAATTTGTTAGAGTATTGATTTGTTTTTTGTATTATTAAATTGTGCTTGTTTAATTAATTTTAGCTTTTGTATTATTAATTTTATCTCTTGCATTATTAAATTTTAGCTTTTGTATTAACAATTTCTGTTTGATTATGTTTAATTAATAATTTATGTTTCGTTTAATTATTTTTAATTTTGTAATTGATCAATTATTATAGTATTGTTAAAATGCAATTTGAAGTTACTGTTAGTCTTGTGTTTCAATTGGAAGTTAATTTAGTTTAATTAATTTAATAAGCATTGATAAGTACAATCCCTTTTTTAATTAATTAATAAGCAAGTTAAATATATGACCATAAATCATGTAGTTTAATTATTAAGCAGGCATGAAGTTTAATTAATGACCGAAAGATGCAATATATTTCTCTTTTTGCAAGAGCTGCGCTATTTGAGAAAGAAAACAACGCTCTCAGTCAATTATTTTTTCCCTCATAAAATTTGAAGTGGACAAGGGATATAAACCCATAGGAAATTATGAAATGGAAAATAAAACTCTACACCGAACTGCTAATAGGAAGAATACCTAAATAGTTACTTTTTCCAAAAGAAAACCAAGGTAATTGAGCCACCGAACAGGCCCTAACGCAGACTCTCTTCAAAAAATTAAAACAGTCAATTAACGAGGATTCTCTCTTGCGCTAAGACTCAATCTATCGTGTAGAGAATTCTTCTGGAACCAAGCGTAAGCTCACTTTGTAAATATGTGCATAATCAAGCAATCACATGCTTCGGAGTAGTACTCATGTATGATTTTTTTTATTTATTAAAAACATAATTTGGCTTTAATTTATTCGGTTGTGCATTCTATTACATGTATTCATCTAGATTGTAAAGGAGTTTTGTACATGAAATTAAAAATATGGTAGTGTATCAGAATAAAAGGCTATTAGGAGAATACTGGTATTTGTTTATTTGGGAGAGAAATTGAAGGATTGTTTTATTTAAAATCTATGTACCGTGTAACTTACTGGTTTGAATGAAATAAATACACAAAAGGCTCCACAAACGCAATGCACATATCTGAATTTTAGTCAAGTATTTCATTTTATCAAAATAAGAAGTATTTATAACCGAAAACTATATCCTCCATTTACAATACAAAAAACTTCTATTTTCTATTCACCACTGCGTACTATCCCATTGTACATCCAACTATCCAAGTATCTAAAATGCAGTCTTTCTAATTACAATACACAATCTGTATTTTATTTTTTTACCCTTGTACATTTTCCCTTTATACATCCCAGTATCCAAGTACTGCATAATTTAGAACACATGTAATTCATGATTTTAATATTCTGTAGCAACATCCGATACAAGTATGTAGCAAGCAACTGGCTGGTACGCATAATAGGATTTGTTCTGCCAATATGTCAAATTGTGCTTGCACTTGTATACATTCTTGCAATAGCTGCTGATCTCGTAGTGGTTTTAACCTACTTACGTTAGTGTTTTAGAAACCATCTTATAGAAGTCAGCTGATAGGACATCCGTTGGCAGAGAGAATACTCCTCGTGTATATCTGAAAAGCCAAGAACATGGCATTTTAATTTAGTGCCCAAAAGATTGCCAGTAAAACATCCATTTTCAGAATTTTATTGTCTTTAAATAATCCCTAGGATATAAATAACATATCTTGCAATGAAGTGCTGTAAAATTTGTTCAAGGAAACCAATTTAACTAATATCTCATTTTTTTTTAAAGTTCAAAAACAGTCTATCCGAACAGTTGAACATGGTCTTCATATGAAAATGTACTTGCTGGCCAAAGTAAGTGGTACATTTAGTGCCAATCAGATAATTGGTTCCAATGTGTCTTTGTCAAGTTTTTTTTATTTAAGCCTCTTGCTCATTAGCCAAAGTACACTGAATTGTTCATCATCTAAATTCTTTTTCATGAGTTAATAAATCATTCATCAATGATAATTAATTTTGTTGTCAACAAAACCAACGTTTACAACTAGAACCACTTTCTAAAATGCGGACATACTTACTCTTTAATTTATCACTAAGCTAAAATATTAGCCAGTGCATATATAACAATGTCAATTTAAACTGGTTAGGTATCAGAAAAGTTTTACCAATATGTATCCACAGATATATTCACACCAATTCAAAATTAACCTTAAAATAATTTCCCACCATGCAATTCACTTGATATGTACTTATTGCAGGTGGTTTAGTCAAGTTAGCTAGGGTACACATCTTTAATTTGACTTATATATCTTAATTAGCTTGAGGAGAAGAAAAACAAATACCTCCCGAGAATTTTTTTACTTTTGCAGCCTCCGCAGAATAGGTCTTCTCCAGTTATGGAACATAAATAATTTGCAAAATAAAACCATCACCGGGCTTGTCTTGATTTTGGGTATGTCAATTCCTCAATTCTTCTGAGAACGGTTTTCGATGCAAAACCCTAGATCTGAAAAATGGCTCTGATATCAAATAGAGTTTTTTGAAAAAGTTATGTTATTCCTTGACCTCTTGGGTCTATATAGAGTGTTACATCTTACATCCGAACCCTTATATTTCTCTCTGATTCATTTTACTAAAAGGACCCTGAACTATCACATATCTCAACATTATGTATAACTAAGATTGTAGCCACAGGTTGCAACAAATTTTTAATCTTAATTGATCATATGTGGGTTTTTTTCACAATACATAATTAATTGAGACCGTTATTTTACCGTAGGTAAGAAATTCTGTAGAGATGTGTAAAACAAAGATAATAACATGACATCTCCATTTTAAAACAAAGGGTATATTAGTCAGTTAAAATTTTAAAATAATTAAATAAAAGATATAATAAATAAAATGGGATAGAAGAAAAAAAGTTGTTTTTTGTGGAGATATTGGATATTATGGTGATTTGATGAGATATTGGCTATTTCAAAAGTTTAGATGGGCACACAGAAAATTTTCCCATTAATAAAATATAAAAATCATAATATGCAATTATATTTTGTAATTGATATAACTGATATATACAGTAATTTTTTATTTTCAAAAATAGGAGAGGGTGTGCTTTCGGTTCTAACTTCTTTTATGTGAGAATGTGTTCATTGTTTAGATTCAAGTCGTTGCAGATGAATTGTATTGTTTAGTCCATAGAAAAAATCGAAAACAAAGTTTTAGAGAAAAAGGAAATATGAGAGAGAACAGTTTGTTGGGTAGTAATTAATGCACAGAAAGCAAAGGTGCCCCTCACTGCTCTTCGCCTCTTCCTACTATTTACGTCCAAATGACAAATCTGTCCATTTATATATTGGGATCCTAACAAGAGTAGAACTAGGGTGCTCCTAAGTTCACCAAAACCTCTTGTGAACTTGATTCTAAAATATATCGAATCGACTTTAAACGATGAAAACCGTTGAAACCCTTCTACCTAATGAGTGATGCGTTTATATGTGAAAATTTTAAATATTCGAATTAATTTAATATAGAGTCAAGTGGTCAAAAATTTAAGGTTTATAAATTAATCTTAATGCATTCATTTTTTTGGACTCCTTTGACCACTTGACTCTATATTAAATTAATTCGAATATTTAAAATTTTCACATGTAGACGCATCAATTATTAGGTAGAAGGATTTCAACGGTTTGGATTCATCGTTTAAAGTCGATTCGATATATTTTAGAATCAAATTCACAAGAGGTTGGATGAACTTAGGTGCACCTAGTTCTACTCTCCTAACAATCTTATGTAGAATCAACTGGTTTCATATGGTACTCAAATTTTTATTGTAAAAAAATTGCAAGGCCCACCCCTGCATTATTTTTGGAACCTTCTGTTTGTCATTTACTTTTTTCAAAAAATATATATTTATTCCCAGCTTTAATTATGCCTCCATAAACGAATTTTTTTATAAAAAAATAAATAGAAAAATCAACTTTTGAGAACAATATGATCCTTCGAGATTTTACAAAACCATAAAAACTGAGTTAATTACCAACTTGTTTCAAACTTTTTTTTTACCACAGACCGAGTTGCCAACTCGGTCTTGATATTTTTTGAGGTTTTACATAAAAACTATGTTGTAAAATTCTGTAGTCATTGATGTAATATCAGTTTTTTCAGTCTGGACCAAATTGGAAAATCTAAATGGAAAATTAATCTAAACTTTAACAAGAAAGTTTAACTAAAATTTAGAAGAAACGAAAATTCCGAATCAGACCTCTGCCCCGTATGAGATATCCCTTTCTTTATCTATTTATTTTATTTGATCAATTTTTCAGACCAGTCACATCTTCCAACAGATTAGCTTTCTTCGTAGCGGTCCCACTTCCCATTTAACCAATCCTCTTATTTTCCTTAGGACTCCACTCATAACCTACTCCCAGCCTTTTTCGCCTTCTCTCATTTTCTCCTCCTTATACACCCTTCACGTCACCATCCCTGTCCTACGCGAGAACAACGACTTCACACGCATCGTCCCACACGAGCGACGACCTCTCCGAATCTAGGCCACCAAGTCGTCCTGACTACATAACCGGTCACTTCGGTTCTCTCTCTCTCTAATCTTTTGCTCTATATCTCTCTCCAGAATTTTGTCTATCTCGGTTTTCTCCTCTCTTTCACTCTTGACTGTTATGCTCTCTCCTCTCCCCCTATTGAAAGTTTCCTGCTCTCTTTTCCACTTTTCCTTTGTTTTTCGAGGAGTTTGAACTAAACTCCATTTCGGGTGTGACTTGAATTTCCTTCTTGCTTCCTTGTTGACTGAGCAACACGTGAAGAGCAGACGGCCACTGCCGAGGCAGGAAAGGTGCGAGTTCGAGCAAGTCTTGAGAAAGGTGGTACCGACGGTCGTGAAGCTAATTGAAAAAAAAATTCGGTAAATTATCAAAGGCTTCGATTTCTTTCTTTTCGTTTTCGAATGTGTGTGGTCTGAGCTTTGTTGGCTCTTTGCTTGTGGTTTGGAATGTGAAAATAAAGCCCTTAATTCTTTTGAAATGTGTTATGATGAATTGCTTCATATTGAGGCTTTGATTTCTTGAAGTCGTTAGAATTTTGAGTTGTGGAATCGATGACTTTGAATTGTTAAACCACCCTCTCTGATCTATGCAATGCTAGTAAATGAGAAATTTTGATTGTGAACTATTGTTGTTCTTGTGCTTTACTTGCTTAGATTGAGGAATTTCGGTTTAGAATGACTTGTAAACTAGTGGATTTGCAATATTGGGTCTAAATCCCAAATAACCCGACAATCCTCTACATCCTCTCTGTCTGTTAAGCCAATCTGTAACTGGTACCAGTTCGGTACCAGTGTTTTCTGATTTTGGTACGATTCTGGTAACTAACAAGGACCCAAACGTTATTTTTTTTATAAGATTGAGGATTTAGTAATTAATTTTTGTGACTGTGGTAAAATTTCTCTAGATAGAGGGGCTGGTTGTAAATGTGATAATTTTAAAACTCCTAGGACTGAATTGTAAATATTTAAATTAAAGGAACTTAATTGCAAAAATAAGGAATATTGAAAGTAAGATTTCGGCCGTAAATGTAACAGAATTTGAATTGATATTTAATTGATATTGGGTTAGGCCTTTAAAGGCTTAATTGAAAATCCGAATTGAATTGATTAGGCTTAGGCCCAGTCTGAAATTAAATAATTAGGAAAGAGCTTTGTATTTCAGATTGGGCTGTGCAGCCCAGATTAATTTTATAAAAAAATTTGAAACTTTGTAATTTTCTTAAATTTGTAGATATAAATTTTAGTGCTCTGTATGTCAGTTTGGAATGTATATTAAGAGGTGCTTTGCTAAGTGCTGAAATCAAATGTTACTGTTAAAATAAAAACTTTTGCTGCTGTATGTGGCGTATGGCTACTGTGTTTTTGTATCATAACTGATGTTTTTTGAAAGAAAATATATATATTCTCAGCTTTAATTATGCCTCCATAAACTCAACTTTAGACAACTGAGCCTCGCATGTCAGGACCCTAGCCTCACATGCCTCCATAAACTCAACTTTGAAACTGATTCTCATGAGTATTTAACTTCTCTCATTTTCTTTCTATTACCCTGATTGGATCACCTCTTGATGTAGCTTTTACACTAAATAAACTAGGGAAGGCGAGGAATTAATACAAAAATAAGAAAATAGTGCATTTTTGTTAATATGTCTTCTGTTTATAATTAGTCAATGTATTTTAATGCTTTTTGAAAAATAAAAAATGTAACCAATTAAGAAAATGGTAGCTGCAATAAAGTTTAGATATAATTTTTAGGGGTCTCTATGTGATCAGTTTGGTCTATTTTGCTGACTGTTGAAATAAAATTCAAAGAAATTGTGAGAACTTTTACAGTATATATCAATTAATGTTTCTTGTGTTTCCAGCAAAATTTGATGAAAATAAAATAATCAGTTTGGTCAATTTTGCTTATGTTTTGTTGCTTTATTGTTTTCATCATTTGCCAATTTTTACCGAGTAGAGATCTTGAGCTCGTCTCAGTGATGAATATGATCTTTTAATTTTGTACTGCTCAGTTTGGTGTTTCGTGTTATGAGCTTGATATATGATCATGTGAAACAAATAGCTAGGCCCGTCCCTGCTTTATTTTTAGTACTATTTTTAATGTTTTATCTTTTTCAAAAGAAACTATATATATTCTCAACTTAAGTACTATTAATATATTTTTTACTGATATATATATATATATATATATATATATATATATATATATATATATATATATATATATATATATATATATATATATATATATATATATATATATATATATATATATATATATTCTCTCTAATTGTTTTATACTTTTATTTGACGCCCACAGGATATTCGATGAAATGTCCAAGTGACAAATCTATCCAATTAATTATTGGATTCCTAGCAAATTATTGTAAGCTCCATTTATAGGGTTCAAACTAATTAACATCAACTGGATAAACCAAAATTCACACCTTGTGTTAACAGAAGTATTATATTATTGGATAAACCAAATTAAATTCATATAGAGCAAGATGTGAGCATAAGACCCACCAATTAATAGCTCATTCGCTCTCTCTTGGTGTATATTTGTTTGTATCTTACGTTAAATTTATGTGGGACTTGTTCAATTTTGATGTTGAGGCAGTACGATGTTGGAACCTTACAAGTTGAGCAATATATACCGTTCCATATCTTACTGAATGGTGCCTGATTACGTTAACTTTTTTCCATTGTTTATCAACACACTGTTAACAAGTTATAAGCAGTATATACCGTTCCATACCTTACTGAATGTTACCTTGTTATGTTTTTTCCCTTGTTTATCAATACACTGTTTTTACTCGAATTTTTACTGGTACAATTGTTCACCCAGTTTGTAGGTAACTTGAAAGATGGCCGAGGGAATAGTTAGTTTTGTTTTGGGTAAGCTCTCGGATACTGCTGTTAAGGAGGTTTTACTATTACATGGTGTCGGCAAGCAAGTGAAGAGATTGAGTCGTGAGCTCAGTTGGATTCAGGCTTTCCTAAAGGATGCTGACATGAAACAGATTGTAAATGAGAGAGAGAAGCATTGGGTCAAGGAGGTCAGAGATATTGCTTACGACATAGAAGATGTAATAGACAATGCCATTTTCATGGAGGTTCCCACCAACCCTTCAATAGGAAGCTCTCAAATTGATGGGGCTGCCAAAAGAATGTGGAAGAAATGCAAAACGCTCCCGGCTTTGCACAACCTCGCCGATGAGATGAATGAGATCCTGGAACGGATTCAGGAGATCAATGCCAGTAGAGAGAGATATGGAATCAACTCTTTGGGGGAAGGCAGTGGAGTGCAGCAGAGGCTACCGATCAGGCCCCCTGTGCTACCAAACATTGATGATCCTGATGTTGTCGGCTTCAATGCTGACAGGGACAACATGGTAAAGAAGTTGCTTAACACAAACACTAAATGGCGTGCTGTCATCTCAATTGTGGGACCTGGTGGGCTCGGAAAAACAACTCTTGCTCGAGAAGTCTACAATAGGTAAATATGATTATATGCCGCAACTGTATGTGTCAAAAATAGCTTAATTAATAATATGATATTTTGATCTTTCTTGAAAAAGTACTATAGAGTAGAACTAGGGTGCTCTTATAAGTTCACCGAGCCCCTTTGTGTACTCAACTCTAAAACATATCGGATTGGCTTTAAACGACGAATCCAAACCGTTGAAATTCTTGTACCTTACGAGTGATGCATCTACATATGAAAATTTTAAAGTTTCAAATTAATTTAGTATAAAGTCAAGTGGTCAAAATTAGAAGGTTTCTAAATTAATTTTAATGCATTCATTTTGTGGAGGCCTTTTGACCACTTGAATTTATACTAAATGAATTCGAAACTTTTAAAATTTTCACATGTAGACGCATCACTCGTAAGGTAGAAGGATTTCAACGGTTTGGATTCATCATTCGAAGTTAATCCGATAGGTTTTAGAGTTAAGAGTACAAAGGGGCTTGGTACTCTTAGGAGCACCCTAGTTCTACTCTCTCTCTCTCTCTCTCTCTCTCTATATATATATATATATATAGATGGGCTAACTTGCTTTGGAAAGTAAAGATGGTATTTTACTTCCCGCTCATATCTCTATTTTCAAATTTCAAATAGTCGATTCTAAACTTCCAACATGTTCTCCATATTGAAATGTGCTTGGAGACCAAATTTTACATTTTTTTTGGAATTGTTTTACTATTTATTAAGCCACTTTGAAAATCTAAAAATTTGGGTGAATAGTAAAAATTTATGGACCACCGGATCAGCGATTTTCAAAATGGCTTAATAAATAGTAAAAAAATTTCAAAAAATGTAAAATTTGGTCTCCAGACACATTTCTATATGGAGAACATGTTGAGCGGTTCGGATTGGCTATTTGAGTTTTGGAAATAGTTATATGAGCGCGAATTAAAACACCCAATTTAAATAGCGATATGAGCATATTTCATTATGATGATCATGTTGAACGGTTAGGATTGACTATTCGGACTTTCAAAATGAAGATAAATGAGATAAAAAATGGGAGCAAATAGGAGCGTGAAATTTTGGATGCATTTGAACTCTCCTCTCTCTCTCTCTCTCTCTATATATATATATATATATATATAGAAAACTTAGTTTTCTTTTCATATAAATAAATTTTGTCCAATAAAAAGCTTCCTGTTGAAATAGGGTTATAAAATTGTGCAATGCATATATTGTTGATAACATAGATAAATAAGTTAACTTGATCTATCGTGTATCTTTAATTTAAAGCAAAGTCAACTGAAACATTCCCTGAAAATATGGTTTTTGAAGTCAAAATTCCCGTATATGCACAGATTTTCACTTCAAAAACATTATGTATCGTATACGCACCTCAGAAGTTCATATTCATTAAATTTACCCATTCATTTATTAATATCATTAGATTAATTTTAGCTAGACCAATTTTCTATTTGTAGTTAAATAAGAAAATTACTCTTCTACCCTAATGTCTACCTCTTTTTTTTTTTTTGGACAAAAGTGGGTATCCCCCACCTGTTTCATATTGAAATAATAATAGTTCATACACCCTAATGTCTACCTAATTTCTTCCCAAAATACAATCAATGCTAAATTTTTTAGAATTATGGTAACTCTTGTGAAAGTTTTACAAAGAGTTCTATCATCTTTTAATTGTGATATTTTACTTGTTGATACTTTGGTAGAGTTTTACAAAAAAAAAAAAATAGTATTAGAGAATAAGGAGATATGCCAAACTAAATTCCCATATACAGACTAGATGATTAGACAGCTAAAACTAAAATACTCTTGTTAAAAAAATAAAATGTGAGAATCAGGCTCTACGAAAATATATATGTACATGTACAAATTATAAGCGCAGAGGAATGAAATATGATCCAAACTATCTGCTTTGTTTTCTACAGCGAAAAAGTCAAGAGATGGTTTGACGTTCGCATATGGGTAACTGTCTCTCAAGAGTTCAATCTAATGGATATTTTGAAAAAGATAATTGAGCAAGTTGAGCCTCTCCCTCAAAACTACCTAGAAGGTGGAGAAGAGTATTTACTTACAAAGCTTTACAAAACTCTTAATGGTGAGGAGTACACTGTAGAAGACCATTTACGTCCAAACTCTCATGACCCTCAAGCCGGTGAGAATGACACTCAAACATTGCCAAAAAAGTACCTTCTAGTCCTAGATGATATGTGGAGAGATGATCTGTGGACTCAAATTGGTGGTGTGCTTCCTGATGCCAAGATTGGAAGTAGAGTAATCGTAACTACTAGAAACCAAAATATTATCGGTGATGCTGAACTACATAAACTTCTATATTTAACTAACGAGTGGAGCCTAGAGCTTTTGATGAAAAAGGCTCTGCCTAATAAAGATTTGAGTGAAGGGTATCCCGCTGAACTGAATGAGGTTGGACAACAACTTGCTAAAAAATGTGGTGGATTACCCCTTGCATTGTTAGTTTTAGGAGGTTTATTATCCAAAAAACCTACAAATCATGCTGCTTGGAGTAAAATGTTGCGAACTGTGAACTGGGATACTGATGGGAGAGATTGTACTGACATCTTGGCCACCAGCTACGATGACTTGCCGTTTGTTCTCAAATCTTGTTTCATGTATTTTGCGGCTTTTCCTGAAGACTATGTAATTGATGCTCAAAGTTTATTGCGGTTGTGGGTTGCTGAGGGTTTCATACCGGAAGAAGAATTCAGAACATTCAAGGATACTGCTGAGAGCTTCTTAGAAGAACTAGTGCAAAGGTATACATGCTTCAATAGTTTTACATTCTATTACAGATTCATTATACTTACCATTTGATATTATTTTTTTAGATAAGATATCCTACTTTTTAAATTTAATTGGCTCTTTAAAAGTCAATTCATATTCATGACTAACATTTTTCTTATAGTTTAAGTATTTATATTTAGTTCAAATACACTTTAATTGGCTCTTTAAAAGTCAATTCATATTCATGACTAACATTTTTCTTATAGTTTAAGTATTTATATTTAGTTCAAATACACTTGTTAGTCGTATTCATGCCAACATTTTTCATATAATACAGAGGATCCCATTTAATTAATCTTCTAATTTATTCAACAGAAGCTTGGTTCAAGTATCAAAGAGAGATCTCGATGATTCCATCATAAGTTGCCGTATACATGATCTCCTTCATGAACTTGCAATCCAAAAGGCCAAGGAGGATAACTTTCTTATAATTTGCTCAAACCCTGAAATTTGGAAGAACAGCGCCAAGGCACGTCGTGTAGCAGTCCATTACTCGGGTTTTGATGAATTAATGGAACATGCAAATCCAAATCTCCGCTCTTTGTTGTGCTTTGAGGGTCGAATCCCAAATTGCTCTCGACAAAGGCTGCTTAAGGTGCTTTGTCACATGGGTGGATGGGGTGTAGATTGCGAGAGTTTACATGGACTGAATCAATTAAGGTATTGTTTATTTTTGCATAAATAGAGAGCATGATGAATTGTTTGTTTTTATTGCAATTTTCGTATCAAAGTTTTTACAGTGAGGCTTTATATAGACAATTTTTGTCTAGTTCATAACGGTTACGTACATAACGATCAAATAAAAAGATGGAGTTACTTTTTTTTATTAATTAGTAACTCTCTGTTTTTCTAATAAATGGTCAATGACGAAAATACCTATTAGGCCTAACTGGTGCCCTATTTATCTTGTTTCTCAACACTCCCCCTCATGTTAGGGTTCTAAATATTGATCAACCCTATCCTGTTCATGTTTTCTTCAAATTGTCTTGGATCTAATCCCTTTAGAAAGATATTTGCCAATTGGTATTTACTTTTTACAAAAGGAATTTCAATTTTCTTTGCTTGAATTTTTCTCTAATAATATGGCAATCCACCTCGATTTGTTTTGTTCTCTCGTGAAATACCGAGTTGGATGCAATGTGTCATGCCGCTTAGTTGTTGCAAAATATTTTTATTGGTGTTTGAATTTTAATTCCCATATCTGCGAGGAGTTACTTGTACCGTTTGATGGTATCATCAAAACTATACTTAATTTTATATACTCATTTACAACCTATGGGTTTTTTTTTTTTTATCTTTTGGTAATTCTCATGGCCTTGAGCTAAACCAAGTTGTTTATGGCTTCAAGGTAATTATTTGGTTCTTTTTCATTTGAAATAGAGGTAAAAAATATTTGGTGTGGAGAGAAAATATTTTTATAGGAAATAAAGTTTTGAATAGGATATTGTACCTCATATGTATCAAAGTCCCTTAACCTTGTTGTTGATTGAATTGTCCTTGATGATCTTCTTAATAGTGTATTTTCCACTCTTGTTTCTTCAAAGTTTTCCTCTTCCTCTTAATTTTGTGAGATTTTTTTCTATCTCACATTCATCTAATACTGGAGTGGTATTTTCCTCTAGTGTAGTATTTTCTATATTTGCATTACTAGCTTGTGGTAATACAAATATGTTTGGTATTTCTAGGATATTTATTTTATTATCAACATCCTTGTAATATGGCTCATTTTCGAGAAATGTTATATCTCTAGAAATATAGTATTAGTGATTAATTGGATCATAGCATTTATAACTTTTTTTTTGTGAAAAATATAAAAAAAAAATAGTTTTAATTAACATATAATACAATTTATGTTGTTTGTTTTTGTGTACAAAGCATGTAAATCCAAATATTCTCAAATGATTCATTATAATTTTTCTTTATTAAAGAACCTCCAATGGACTTTTAAAATTTAAATTGGCACTAGGCAATCTATTTATTAAATATGTGGCGGTGAGTACAGCATCCGACCAAAAAATATTTTGTATGTTATTTTGACATAAAGGAACTTGAGTCACTACAAGAAAATGTCTATTTTTCCATTCGGAAACACCATTTTATTCATGACATTTGTTTGATGTAAAATTCATTTTTGTTGAAGAAATTTGAAAAAATTTATTTATAAATTTCATTTCATTATCTGATTTAAATATTTTAATTTTTGCATCATATTGATTATCTATAAAATTATAAATTCGTGAAAGTGAGAAAATAATTCATTTTATTTTTTAGTAAATGTAACAAAGTTACTTTAGAAAAATTGTTTATAAAAATTACAAATATTGGTATCCATTAAATGATTCAATTGGATCAGGTCTCCACTCAAAAGGTTTCTCACTTTTACTATTTGATAGATGAAATGGTAATCTAGTATGTTTTCTTAATTTACATACTTCACTCCAATTTTGTAAAATCATGAATATATTTAAGAATTTTATCGAAAGATTGTCCTAGTCTTTTATGCCAAATAATTTCTAGATTCTCTTGTCTTCTAACATTTACATTGAATTTTTCATAATTTAAAGGGTAGAGTCCATTTTCTAAAAAATGGTTAGCAATTATTTTTCTGGTTTCCCGATTTTTAAATATTACATATTTCAAGAAAAAATTGCATTACAATTTAATTCTTATATTATTTTTTTAATTGAAATTAAATTTGTAGAGAAACTACTTGTATACAAAATATCTTTTATATTTTTTGAAAAAATATTACACTCCCATAGCGTAAATTTTGGTTTTCATACCATTTGCGACAACAACATATTGGTCATTTTTGGATAAATATTGAGTGAGTCTATGGTACTATGCATATCATGAGTTGATGCATAATATGGATCAATATTTCTGTCCTAGAAATCTTAATGGTATGGAATTTTACAAACTGCCCATCTTCTAGAAAAGATCAAACAAAATACACTCTCATCAATTTTTTTTGACAAAATACCCTTATGGACCCCAAAATTTTCTTCTCTTTTTTATTTTGGAAAGTGCCAAACGAAGAAGGCTTCATTATTACCAATTTTTTCATACCACATTTAATTTTCTAGACATCAAAATAGTGCTATGTTGCATTGACACAGGTACGATACGGATATGATGATATAGCAATTTTCAAAAATCTAAAATACGATACGGCTATTGTATATTTTTTTTATTATTTTAATTATGTTATTAAATCAATACCTTTATTATAGGCAGTTTAAAAAATAAGTTACACCATTTTTTTACCTTCCTAAGTATAATCAAACTTAGGAACCTATTCTAATAATATAGTCTTAAGACGTGCTGATGTATATGATTATATCTAAAAAAGTCCTCAGTAATATAATCCACAATTTGTGAAAAACTTTAGTCTACTAGGTAAGTAGATGAACATGTGCTGATCACCAAACAAGTAATATTGTGTGATCCAATTGTACGGCTACATATAGATTTCTACCCACCTTTAAAGTGAAATTGTGTATTCCAATAATTCATATCATAGACAACCTTCAAAAAGATTACATATTGTTTTTAATTACATTAAAATATAAGCTTACATATTGTTCTTAACACAGAACAAATGCGAAGAAAATACCAGCAAGACTGGTATGAAGGAAAAAAGATAAAAAAAAATAATAATAACAGCAAGACTGGTACCAAGGGCATATATCCATGTTACAACAAATAAATATAAAAGAAAATACTACTATTCCCTCTATGTGACAAAATATGAAATATTATTTTGTACTAGATAGCCTACTGTATTTGAGAACCCTCTCATCTATAGTGCCCTTTTGTTTATACCCTTTGAAACATTATTTTGTCCAATTCCATTTGTACCCCTAGGTGTCTGTGTTGTTCTTGTTGTGTGAGTCCCTTATAATTAACTGGATGCGATCATACCAATGAATTTGGGTTTAGATCAGGCTAAATTTGTCTGGGCCTCTGACAGAAGGTCATTTTAGACAGAACCTGACAAGAAAAAAAATTCAGTACCACAGTAATCAGTATTTTTTTCTACAAACAGGACTGATACATATATGAATTGGCTATCAGAAAAACTCTTTTGCACCATACTAAGTTGAAGATTAGTTTAGTTCTTTACATAGAGCAAAGATTAAGTAGATCAGCTAAATAATATAAAAAAAACTGATCCAACTAAATTAATTTAAAAAAGTAAGAAACGCTAACTATGTTGTGTTGAGAACTTGAGATGAACATGCAACTTCAGGTCATACATACAGTAGAGAATCCAAGTTCAAAAATCAAACAAACAACTTCATATCATATCATAAAATAGCAATTAGGTCTTTTAGTCCGATTTTGTATTTCTTGCTTACCAGGCTAATTAAATTTGTGTATACTTTTTTTAATTGGAAATATAGCTAGTGTTCTGGAAACCTTAGTTGAGTTCACCTTTCTCCTATTTCCACCTTAGTTGAGTTCACATTTTCCATACGAATATCTACTTGCAGACCGAATTTTATATTTTTTTAGAATTTGTTTACTACTTTTAAGATAGGTAGAAAATCACTTGATCTGAAATTCCGAACCATCCAAAAGCAGTGATTTTCTATCTATCTTAAAAAATAGTAAAAAAATTCTAAAAGAATATAAAATTTGGTCTACAAGTACATATTAATATGAAAATCGTTTTGAACAGTTCGGATTGACCGTTAGAATTTTGAAAATGAAAGTATTGATCCGTATTACGTACGGACTAAATCGTGATATGAATAATACCATAGACTCACTCATTAATCTTTGATGCAAAACATGTGGTCGGTGCATTTTGATTTTTTGAACAAAGATTTATAGAGTTTGAAGCAATACCACAACATTTTGGGAGTTCTTGTTGAGCCAACCGCATGAAGTAGAATCCGTTGCATCCTGATTGCATAAATTCATTCTTCTTTGGTTCGCTGGATTAGTTGCCTCACTTGATCTTGGTTTTCTTGGACTGGGTTACTCAGACCCGTTTCACCTTTTTTTCTCATAATATTCCCTTGAAATGGAGACCTCCATTTTCTGACCAAATGGAGATGATGTGTCTCTTTCATTAAACTATTTTTCTTCTTTCTATTCCTGAGAGTCTCTTTCATTTTCTGTTTCACTTGACCAAATTGAGAATCTCCTTCCCTCTCTGTCGTTCTTCTTTTTGGTCGGAGATGAGAATGCAAGAACCAATTTTCTTTTGGGATTTTGGTGTGTAGATTCGATCTTTTGTTTTATATGGCTGTTGAACACTGATCCTAATCTCTCGGTTATGGATTTGATCAATTTTCTTGCTTGTTGGAGCATCTCAGGTTGGTAAGCCATAATTGCTGTTATTTAGGTTTGATCGTATTTTTCTGAGTATCTGGTATTTTGCTGGTACTGTCTTTCTGGTACCTGTTATTTGGTATTGGGTTTCTGGTATTTTTCTGGTACGGCACTGCCCCTTTTCTGGTTTTACTAATATTTTTGGTACTGAACTGGATAAGAACAAACATTCTTGTTATTTTTCTGGTATGGTTGGCTGCCTTGTGCAGCTCTTGGTGGCCTTTAAGGCACTTGGTTTATTTTCTTTAATCAGGTTATGATGAATAGAGAGTATGATGAATTATTTGTTTTTATTGCAATCTAAGTATCAAAGTTTTTAAACTGAGGTTTTATAAAGCCAATTTCTATATAGTCCCTAATGGTTACATAATGGTCAAATAAAAAGATGGAGTTGTCTTTGTTTTATTAACTAGTAACTTTTTTTTTTCTAATAAATGGTCAATGACGAAAATACCCCTAATAGGTCTGAGGCCTAACTGGTGCTCTAATTATCTTGTTTGTCAACAGGTATTGTCAACTTAGGGGAATATTGAATAGTAACAGAAGTTCTTTTGAGTCATTCATAGGCGGCCTGAAATTTGTGGAGACCATTGATTTCATGGGACTACATGATCATGGCGACTTGCCTGATGATATATGGAATGTGAAAACACTTGGGCATGTGACACTAAATTCTCAGAATTATACCTCAGGACCCTCATCATCTACTGACCTAAAAAATTTGCAGACGCTCTTGTATGTGAAGAGCAGAGAGTCATGGAATGCACAGTTACCTAAACTACCAAATGTGCGCAATTTAAATATCGAAATGGAGAGCTCGTTTTCATGGGATTTAATGGCCAAGTTGTTTGATACACTGAATCATCTAACCCGTCTTGAATTACAAGGCGTTGAAGTGCCGCAAACAATAGTGGAGATGGAAAGGTTTCCATTTTATCAGCATTTACAATTTCTGTGTCTATTTGAGCAGTCCTCACCCCCCAACAACAAGTTGTCACCTGTGGTTGGCATGTTTCCCATCCACGTCACACAGCTTACACTCTGGGATCTCCATTTCAAGGAAGATCCGCTGCCAGTGCTAGAGAAGCTTCGCAGCCTCAGGTTGCTCAGGTTGACTGGAGAAGAAGTGAATCGAAAGATGAACTGTTCTGCTGGAGGTTTCCAACAGCTACATAAGTTGATATTTGTCAACCTAACCAATCTAGAAGAATGGGAGACAAAGGAGGGTGCCATGCCCATACTTAAGGAACTGAAACTAGACAGATGTGAAAAACTAAGAGTGCCTCTCGGGCTTCAGTACCTGTCCAACCTCAAAGAACTTAACGTAGAAGACTGCAGCGAATTAGAAAATCATGCAGATGAGATTCGCAACGACATCTACAAACATGTTCCCCACATAAATATATTTGCGAACTTAACGTAGAAGACGTAGGGCCAGCTTCGATCTGTAGAATGGTTTCCTTTAATTTATTTGTGTTAGTGTTTCGATCATTTCGGTACTGCTATCATTTTATTTTTCCTTTTAATTTATTTGTTTATTGTTTGGTTTTATTCTGGAGTTGTTGAATATGTTTTGAAATCTACCAAAGACAGAAGACTATGTATTTTACTTGTAATTGCCAAAATTGTTTTCTTTTCCTTTTAATTTATGTTTTCAAATAAATGATTCTATTTCGGTACAGTGGTGCACATATTTTACTGAGGTCCCCTCTAGATATGTATTTCGAAGATAAAAGACAAAAATACTGTATCATGTTGATTTGCTTCTAACTGCCTATTTTTTTATTTTTATTAATTATAAATTTTAAAATATTCTTCTAGAAAGAAAAAAGGCTAAATTTTAAATTCTGTCTCATAAACTTGTTATCAGTTCGACAGAAAAAAAAACGAAAAGAAAAATTAAGGGCCGCTATATGGAAGTCTGGTTCATTTTTCTGTATCAGAATTTCAAATTTCAATTATTTTCAAATTTGATATTTTCCTTAATACTCTTTTCAAAGTTATGATTTAAAAATTATATTCAATAAATTAAAAGAAAAATTCTAGCGTATATAACAAACTTTTATGTACATCAAACTTGAATTTTTCGGAAATTTTTTTTTTTGCCCCTCAGTTAAATCTGAATTAAATAAACACCTCCTAAATTCAATTAATACATAAAATGCCACCCACGCCAATGTAATCCGCGCATCAAATTAATTTTATTATTATTATTATTATTATTATTATTTTTAGTGTGCGGACTGGATATGCGCACCAAATTAATGCGTCCTTCGGTCAATTAATGTTTTCAAATAATTTAGAACAAAACTCAAAAAAGAAAAATATATGTTTGGTGCGCATGTCCAATCCGCGCTCCAACCAAATTTGGTGAGCTAATTAGATCCGCGTGGGTGGTATTTGGTGAATTAATACGAATTCATAAACCCTTGGTTGGACAGAGTTGAAACGAGCCAAGTCGGCCATGCATTAGTTATTAATTTTGTATCCAATTATGATATATTTTGGAGATGGAACTTAAAATTTTTCATATCGAATATCAACTTGGTATTGCACTAAATGCGAGAATAACTAAAAAAATTAAAATTGGTAATATAATTTAACTATTATCATGATATTGATTTTCTTGAATTAACATTTATGTTGTATGTATAATTTCAATTAATCAATCTTTAGTCCCTTCACAAATTGTCCACAAGTATGATGATAAACATTTATAATTTATTATAAAATATCTTTCATTTAAATTTCATTTTATGTGGATGACCCGATGGAATAAATAAATTACATAAAGTTCAATAGAAAATACTTTTACTATATTACTTTTAATAGAAAATAATTTTATGTAATTTATCATAATATTACATAAAGTTTTAGTTCAATAGAAAATACTTTTAATACATTTTGATAGATTTTGTTTTCCAGGTCATTTAGAAAATGCTTTCTAAGCACTGTGCGACACATTTTATTTTCATTAGATATTTTTAATTTCTTCATTTTTTTTTTATTCGGACCTATTTTGTTTTTGATGATCTTTTTCACGTCCATAGTTTCTTATAAATTACCGGCATATAAATCGAAATATACAAAATTCGTTGGTACAGATTTTATCTTTTTTTATCTTTTTAATGCTACGAGTCTACGATTAAGAAAATCACATAGTTGTTTTGAGATTCGTGAAATTAAAACGGACGACTGAGATCTCAGGTATTGCACTGGATATGTATTCTTTCGACTACTTTATCAATTCACATCCTCCCAGGTACCTGACAAGGGAATATCTTACAATTGGTGAATCCGTACCGTTCTATTTAACTTTACACGAATCTTATAGTCCAGTAATACTGTCCCCTGCACGGCTGCACTATCCCGAATCCTAAAGCAGCTGAGAATCAATCTCAAACCGTAAAGTGAGGTGAACATCCTGCCAGGTACCTGACGATAAAATATTTTACAATTAGTGGATCTTCACCGTTTTATTAATTTTGCACGAATCTTATAGTCCAATAATACTGTTCCCTGCGTTAGCCCGAATCCTAAAGCATCGGGGAATCAATCTCAAACCGTAAAGTGAGGATACGGATCCCTACTTTATCCACTCCGTCTTCCCAGTCGCCATTTGCCAAGGTGCTCTCTCGTTTCTCTCTTCAAGTTCAAGCTACTAACAATGCTCCTTCAACCGCGCCTTCTCCCTCGCTTCCTCTCCATTTCAACCAAACCCTGCTTCTCTCCATTCTCTCCGCGAGCATCTCACTTAACAACCCTCCCTCTCCCTATCCCCTCCCCTATCATACCCGATTCGGATCTGGACCTGTCAGTTCAAAACCCAATAACGCTTCCTCTCCAAAACCCAATAACGCTTCCTCAGTTCAAAACCCAATAACGCCAAGTCAGCACACAGTCATGTCCTCACAGGATCTAACATCGTTTTGGGTCCGTACGCGCGCGACTCGCAAGTGGCCACTGCTGAATACGTTAAGAGCAGTGTACGGACAGTTGATTGCCCCTCTGACGGATTGCCTGAGTTCGCACTTGTCGAAAGGTCGAATGTCGGTAAATCGTCGCTTCTTAATTCACTCGTGAGAAGGAAGAACCTTGCACTTACATCCAAGAAACCAGGTTTGTTAATAATGAAGAGTATATTTTTTTCTTGAAACATTGAAATTTATATATTGTTAGTTGGAAAGCTCTTAATTTTGTGGTTCAAGTGGGATATTTTTAGTTTAATTGTAAATGGATTTAGTTTTATATTTGTATCCTGGTTTAGTGTGTACTTAAGTTGCTTCTCAGAAAGATGAAAACCACTGTAACAACTGAGAAGCCTTGTTTGTCAGCTTTTTATCTTCTAATTTGTTAGTCTTTAGTCTTACATTATTAAAGGATTTTGGGTTTGTGTGTTTACTGTTGTATTGCTGTTAAGGGTATTGGATTTTAGGAAAGACCAGTTCTTTGTACCTTTTGTGTTTATTAGAATAGTTATTTTTGGAGAGAAAAACTAAATTTAGTTCTCCAAAATTGAGGATTTGGTTTCCAACTTGGGTAAATATTAGTAATGGAAGGATTGAAATAATTAAAGAAAATGGGATGAGGATCAGCGAACTCGTCTAACCAAATTTAGTACTTCTGGATTCTTTTATTTCAGTTTTTTTTTTTTTTTTTTTTTTTTTTTTGCGTGGTTAAATTCATTTCAATTCACATCTTTCTTGTAGGGAAAACACAATTGATCAATCATTTTAGGATAAATGATAGCTGGTACCTTTGTGGATTTACCTGGCTATGGGTATGTGCCACTCTTTAATTATATCTTTATTCTTTTTATATAATTTTGAGGAAGTTTCAGTGCCTTGTCCTACCAAATGTGTATATTCGTCTCTCTCTCTCTCGCTCACACACACACACACACTCTCTCTGTTTTGTTGGTTTTGACTTGCTTTGTAGGAGTCTGATATTTTTTTAATTTAATGGGTAGGCATGATTGTTTTAGGCTTTTCAGAGCATGATTAACTTCGGAAATCCCAACTTTTTCATTACTTGCAAATAACACACTATTTCTCATACAAGTTCAGTTACATTTTTGTGAATGGGTTAAGCTGTCAAACATGCAAATATAGTTTCAACGGTTGGTTGTTAGTCTTGGTCTCAGTAAGCATAAGGTATATCCTAGATCTTGAAAAGTTGTAGATTCTAGGGTTTAATATTACATTATTTTGGGCTATAGCAAATTTCCACCAAAACATGCTGTTGTAGCAAACTATTCATTGAACACCTTGTTTCCACCGAACATAATATACTCAACATAGGATTAAAGAAGTAATACTAATCACCATTTTCATGCTGCCTAAACAAAGCTCATCATGATAGGTATGCATCTGCACCGAAAGACTCAAGGTTAATTTGGGAAGAATTTACAAAAGATTACTTCCTTAAAAGAGAGACATTGGTGTATGTTTTCCTACTTATAGATGCAAGCATCCCTGCAAATTGATCCGAACCGGGTATGTACCCTTGGCACTATTAATTTTATAAACATGAATTGAGCCTTTAAGAGCCCTTAAGTTGATCCGAACCGTTAAACATGATTCTCATATGAATATCAACTTTCAGACCGAATTTTATATTTTTTTAGAATTTGTTTACTACTTTTAAGATAGGTAGAAAATCACTTGATCTGAAGTTCTGGACCATCCAAAAGCAGTGATTTTCTATCTATCTTAAAAAATAGTTAAAAAAATTCTAAAAAAAATATAAAATTTGGTCTACAAGTACATATTAATATGAAAATCATTTTGAAGACCGTTAGAATTTTGAAAATGAAAGCATTGCTCTGTATTACGGACTAAATCGTGATATGCATAGCTCACTCATAAATCTTTGATGCAAAGCATGTGGTTGGTTGCACCACTATCTACAATTATTTGATTTTTTGAACAAAGATTTAGAGTTTGAAGCTATGTTGCTCGGATACTTCAAATTAGGAGTCGTACCCGTGTCGGACACGTATTTGATACCAATACGCGTACGATACGGTCCCGATACGTATCCGATACGCCAGGTGACGTGGCGTGTCCTTAACACCCCGATACGGTCTCCGATACGCTTTGAAACGCGTCGATACGGCTCCTATCCGCTCGGATACGGCTCAAATACGGCTGTAGAAGCTTCTGATTTCTCCCATGAGCCGCGCGTGGACCGAACTATCTTCTCCATTTCAATTTTGTGTGCACCATGGTCCGTGAACCGCGCGTGGACCAGCGAATTGGACAAAAATCACACTCTAGCGGGACTCGATCCTATGATCTGAAGACAGAGGACAAGAGCATTTACCACTGCAACCGAACAACTTTGCTGTTATAATGTAGTACCTTATATATAATATATATAAACTATATTAAATACTCTATATATCTTGATATTTAATTTATAAATACAAGTATTGAATTAATAATATAATTAAAATAATAAATAATAGGCGTATCGTATCCGAGATTTTTGAAAATTGTCGTATCACCGTATCTGTATCGTATCCGATACGATACCCGTACCCGTATCCGTGCAACATAGGTTTGAAGCAATACCAAAACATTTTGGAAGATCTTGGTTTTCTTGGACTGGGTTGCTCAGACCCGTTTCACCTTTTTTTTCTTATAATCTTCCCTTGAAATGGAGACCTCCATTTTCCAACAAAATGGAGATGATGTGTCTCTTTTATTAAACCATTTTTCTTCTTTCTATTACTATGAGAGTTCTTTTGCTCCCCATTTTTCCTTTATTTGAGGTCACTGCCTTTTTTTTTTTTTTATTTCTCCCGATCTCCTGCCCTCTCCGTCGTTCTTATTTTTGGTCGGAGATGAGGATACAAGAACTAACATCGATCTTGGGTGTGGCTCTTTATTTTGCAATTTGAAAACCTATCAGGGTGATTTTGGTTATTAGTGAGGCTAGGGTTTTGGGATTTTGTTGCGTAGACTTGATTTTTTTTGTTTTATGTGGTTGTTGAACACTAATCCTAATCTCTAGGTTTTGGATTTGATCAATTTTCTTGCTTGTTGGAGCATCTCAGGTTGGTAAGCCATAATTGCTGTTATTTAGGTTTGATTGTATTTTTTTTGGTTTCTGGTATTTTTCTAGTACTGTCTTTCTGGTATCTGTTATTTGGAATTGGCTTTCTAGTATTTTGCTAGTATGGCACTGTCCTTTTTCTGGTTTTACTGATATTTCTGGTACTGAATTGGATAAGAACAAGCACTCTTGTTATTTTTCTGGTATGGGTGGCCTTTAAGGCACTTGGTTTATTTTCTTTAATCGGGTTATCAAACCATGGGCTATGATATCATATTGATTTTTGCAGAATAAAACATTGAAGTGATAAACAGAGAGTATGATGAATTGTTTGTTTTAATTGCAGCCTTATTATCAAAGTTTTTACAATGCAGCTGTATAAAGCCAATTTCTATCTAGTCCCTAACGGTTACATAACGGTCAAACAAAAAGATGGAGTCGTCTTTGTTTTATTAACTAGCAACTCTCTTTTTTTTCCTAATAAATGGTCAATGACAAAAATACCCCTAACAAGTCTGAGGCCTAACTGGTGCTCTAATTATCTTGTTTGTCAACAGGTATTGCCAACTTAAGGGGACATTGGGTAGTAACAGAAGATCTTTTGAGTCGTTCATAGGTGGCCTGAAATTTGTGGAGACCATTGATTTCTTTGGACTAAATAATCATGGTGACTTGCCTGATGATATATGGAATGTGAAAACACTTAGGCATGTGATGCTAAATTTTCGGAATTATACCTCAGGACCCTCATCATCAACTGACCTAACAAATTTGCAAACACTCCGGTATGTGAAGAGCAGAGAGTCATGGAATGCACAGTTACCTAAACTACCGAATGTGCGCAATTTAGATATCAAAGTGGAGAGCTCGTTTTCATGGGATTTAATGGCCAAGTTGCTTGATACACTTTATCATCTAACCCATCTTAGATTGTATGGCAGTGAAGTGCCGTTTCAGTTATTTTAATATTTGAAATTTTCCTTAATACTCTTTTAAATGTTCTAATTGAAAAATTATATTTGATAAATTAAAAGAAAAATTCTAGGGTACATCAAACTTTTATGTCCATATATTAAAAAAAATGTCTATATATTAAAAAAATTATTAGAGTGGTGCTATGGTAATATGCATAAAGTAATTATACTAAACATTTGATCATTTCTGTAGAAAAGTGATAAATTAAATCCTAAATCCTTAGCATCATTGATAATTTCTGTAGGTTTTCTTAGGAAATAAGAATTCATTCTGCCAAATCGGCTTTCAAACTTATCCTTGTTTTCATTAACTAGTGGATTTGAGCTGTCAAATTTGAATATTGCACAATTCAAGTCAGATTTATTTTTATCCCCATTTTCTCTTGTAGTGTAATTTTTTTTATTAGTTTCTAAATTAGTACCATTATCTTTTGTTATTTTAGTGATTTCATTGATCGATTACTTCACAAATTTATCAGCACGAACTTTTTATGAATGAGTCTTCAGTATACTAAAAAAAATATATAACAAATCATTATTGTGCACACAATTACTATGTAACGAAATTATTGTAATTATATATTAGCACAATATTTGCTACTAAAAATATAAATTCCATTATATTTAGTTTTACATCATTATGCTTAGTTTATCAGATGATTCACAAATAATAATAATAAATTTCTTCACTAAAATGTGGTGTATTGAAGCAAATTTCACTTTTATTTATTCAGTGCAAATTTCAAACTCCTATTTATATTACAGAGAATTTTACCACTTTGTGGATTTCGAACCCAGGAACTTCTACATGGGAGTTATGCACCTTTGCAACTAGATCAAAGACAGATTCTTCGGTGCGAACTTTAATTTCTATGAACTCTTTTATCTGAAGTAATTATGAATCTTTGTAATCACATATTTATTAGCCCGTTAAAATAAGTTCACTTTTTGGGGAATAAATGAAACAGTAATCGAATACGAATTTGTAAATTTGAAACCAACAATGCTAATAACTTTACCAGAAAAGATTGACTCAATCTAACTTGAATCATTTTGATGATTAAATGGATTAAATACGTGTTTAAATTTTTTAATCCGTTTCAGATTGAATAGGGTTGGATCGAATTTAATTTGGATTAACTAGATGAATCCAAATAGTTGAAATTGATCTAATTCACTAGTAATATGTTCAGACGTAAAATTTATTAATTTTCGTATTAATTTAGATAAAAAAATTGAATGCATTAAAATTAACTTATAAATCAACCTTCAAAAAATAAAACTCAACTTATAAACCAGCTTCTTCATTTGACTACTTGACTTTATGATATATTAGTTTGAAAATTTATAATTTTCGATTTATAAATACATTACTCAATCAAAATAAATACTTATTATTCCTAATCTCTAAATTAAATACACCCACTAGTTGGAAAAATACCTTTTGTATCGGTTATTTACACACATCTGTGTCAGACCTCGGGACGACACTGATCTAGGCGACACAGATACCTAAACTAATCTGTATCGGGTAAAGAACCGATACAGAAAGTAAGAATTTGTATCGGTTATTTAATAAAACCGATACAGATAGTAGTATTTGTATCGGTTGTTTGCAAACAACCGATACAGATTCTTACTTTCTGTATCGGTTGTTTACAAACAACCGATACAAATACTACTATCTGTATCTGTTATTTTTAAATAACCGACACTGTTTCGTTTTTTTTTTTTTTTTTTTTTTTTTTGCTTGCTGAACGTAGGTATCGCTGATTCTGGATAACAGAAAATTTTGTTTCTTATTTTCAAATTATGATATGGCAAAATTTTCAGGAGAACACAACAGTACATATTCTAAATTAATTCTAAGACAAATTATCAACCTAAAATGATGTTAAATATAAAACAATAATTCAAACTCAATACTATTACTACAAGTTGCAATATAATTACAGAGACCAAATTAGTTGATGCAATCATACAAATGATGATAACTATCTATTTTAATAATGCTTTCTTTAATGTATATCCATTGCTTTGGGCTCCAAAAGAAAAAAAATCATTAATCAGTTTTAATTATCGAGTTTTGATTATAACAACTTACCAGAATAATTGTACTCTGATAAGTGACCTTGTTCCTAAAAAAATCTTTAATGTCTTTTCCCACCTTGAGCCGCTCAGTGATGCGCTTCTCATAAGAGGCAAAACCGGCAACCTCCTTTATCAGGTTCCTCACAAAGTGCACCCTCTTGCTTGTTTGCTGAATACATTTCAAACAATCAAAGATGGTAGAAAACTACAGTAGAAAATGCTGAATACTTGGCAGGGATGCTTGTATAATAGTAGGATTGATTTGATAGAAGGAAAAGAATGTCTTCAGTTCAGACACAAAATACAAATTTATTCAGAAGTTAATATTTAACCAGAAAGCACTCATAGGTTAGATAAACCATACATCCTATGTATTAAATTGGAAAAATATCATATTAATAACATGTATAGGGAAAATATACAATACTTCAGTTTTGCATATTTTAACAAAATATTTTTGTTAGTGCATGGCAAGTTCCGTCTACAACTCAGAGAACACACATTATGTGTCAATTTTGCAGAAGTTTAGATGTAGATCCAATGAGATAAAAAAAATCATTTTAAAATAAAAAAATTATAATACAGATTACCTAAAAGAACAACAGGGTAAATTGACTAATACAACAGAAATTATTCTACCAGGCCACAAGTTTCTGACTAAAAGTACCAGATCTGACTAAAGGTGTGCCTCCTACCACTACACCAATGCTTACTGCTACACTGGTACCAGATCTGACTACTGGTATTGTGTTGGGCAGTAGAGCAAGCTATGACTAAAAATGTAATTTCTGCTTGTTACACAAGCTACCAATTGCCACAAGTTTTGTGGTTGTAATAGTTGTTTGAATCTTGATTTTTTTTCTTTAATACTTGTTGCTTTCATGTGGTAGTACAGTATAGCAGTACTGGTACAGACTTGAGTTGGCAGCTTCTAGTTCCTGTACCAGTATTGGTACAGTATAGCAGGTAGTTACCATTCTCTGTCAATGAACATATTGTAAGGTACTGAGACCTTTGATACCATGGATTATTTACAGTTGTAAGAATAACTTTTGTTACATAATAAATTGGGCTATATTGTCTTTTCATAAAAATAAAAAAAATAGCAAACGATCATCCTCAGATGTGAAATGAACGAATCGAGATAAATGTGACAAAAGAATTACCCCTTTCCTGTTGGAAGGGCGAGCAGGTAGCTCCCACTTAGTGACGATGTGGCCTTTGTTGATCCCCACCAATAATCCCGTGTTTGGTTGCTTCGGTGCCATTTCTACACACGATTTCATACACACAAACAGAAATATTAAAATCAAAAGCAAATCGAAAGATCTAATCCAACTAAATAGACATACAAATCAAGGGTTTAGAGAGCTTAGAGAGAGTCGAAGCCTGCTAGAGGCAGAGCAGGCCGTAGCCTCTCGGAGAGAGGCGGAGTGAGCCCGAGAGAGACGCACGGGAGAGAGTCGGAGCTGAGAGAGAAATTAGGCAATAGGAAATGAAAATGAGGAGCCTGAGAGAGAGAGTCGGAGATCCTAAGCGAAGGAATTTGAGAAGCGGCGCCGAAACAAAAGGGAGGAGCGGGAATGAAAAACGAAATAACGGGAACCCATTTTTACAGAGCAGTTTTTAGTGCGCAGAGAGTTTGAATTTTTTATGGATCAAAATATTCCTACATCAAAGGCAGAAGATTTACTCTGTAAAATTCGAACGCTGATGATCAGGGGTATTTTGGTCCATAGAAAATTCGAACTCTGTACGCACTAAAAACTGCTCTGTAAAAATGGGTTCCCGAAATAACCTAGTTGCACAATTAGTATTGGTTATAAAATAGGAATCGATACTAATTGGTTTTCTGTGTTGGTTATCTACTAATAACCGATACTAATTGTTTTTGTATCAGTTATCTATTAATAACCGACACAAATACTAGACTTTTTGTATCGGTTATTAATAGACAACTGATACAAATATTCTGTGTCGGCTCTTTACCAATAAGTCGATACAAATAGTCTAGTATTTGTGTCGGCTAAATATTGGGACCGATACAAATTTTATTTTGTGTCGGTTATTTTATAATAACTGATACATAATGTATTTTGTTTCGCCTGATTAACAAAACCGAGAGCAATACCGAAAGTATTTTTTCCATGACCAAAAATACACAGAGGTGATACGGTCAGGTATTTTGTGCGTATCCTATACGCATATTTTCCTACTCGTACTATTTATCAATGCCAATTCCTATTCAATCAAATGCATTTTCTCGTTCTTTACTATTTTAGTGAGACATGCCTATTAATTTGACATATTCAAATATTTATGAACTCTGAAAGGACCTAAAAAATTTATAACTGAAACAATTGTAAATAGAATATTTTGAAGATCCTTTGCTTCACCTTTTCTAATTGAGTTTTGGCTTAATCCTTTTTTATTAAATGGACACAGAAAATTTTTGTGGATTGGATTGTCAGCTTATCAATCCTAACAATTTTGATAATTCCATAGTTCACTAAGAATTAAGATTTAGATGAGTTCTTCTAATATCAAATGAAACTATCCAGAGTGTATATTCTAATAACCACAATAATCTTAATATGTGATATAAGTTGCATTGTATGCTTTTTTTTTTTAGAGTAAACGTTAAAAGGATGTTATATATGCTCATTTTTGTAAGAACAGGCGGATATTTGCATGTTCACTCATTCTAAAAATGTTTGTTATCTAATTGTATCATAGCAAAGTAATGATCGAACAATTATATAGTTTATAGTAAGCTATATCTATGATAAATTGAAAATAAATGTATCCAATTATGATATATTTTGGAGATGAAGCTGAATGTTTTTTTAATTGAATATCAAGTACTTAATTGGTATATCGCACTAAATGAGAGAATAACTAAGAATTTAAAATTGGTAATATATTTTAACTATTATCATGAGACGACAATATATTAAGTCATATAAATTGATATTGATTTTGTTGAATTAACATTTATGTTATATGTATAGTTTCAAATAATTGATTTTTGGCCCCTTAACAAAATTGTCCGACAAGTATGATGACAGGCATTTATAATTTACTATAAAATATCTTTCATTTAAATTTCATTTTATGTGGATGACCCGATGGAATAAATAACTTCATCCATGATCCATGTAAGGGCGTTTGTATTATTTTTATATATAAACGGTATAGTTTTTAAGGTCCGAAAAAATTACTACAAAAATGAAACAATATCGTCGTAAATATTTCTATTGGTAATACCGATACACTCAGAAATAACACGTTTCTGTTAGTGTATCCTCGACAATAGTATTTTTACCCACGCGGATACTATCACGTTCTTGTAGTGATATATATAGCGTAGTTATTGCATACCTATAGCTAGCTATTTAGAGCTCTGATAAAAAGAAAGCGATTAATAGCACTATGATTTTTAAGGTCTGAAATAAAGTTATAGCGCAGCTATTGCGTAGCTATAGCTAGTTATTTAGAACCCGATAAGAATATATAATGTTTTGGTTCAATAGAAAACACTTTTAATATATATTCTGATAGATTTTGTTTTCAAGTTCATCTAGAAAATGCTTCATAAGCACTGTGCAATTTATTACTATGCGACACATTTTATTTTATTAGATATTTTTACCAATTTATATTAAAACATGCATTTTTCTGTTTTTTTTTTTTTATTGATGATCTTTTTCACGTCCTTAGTTTTTTTATAAATTAACGGCATATAAATCAAAATTTACAAAATTCGTTGGTACAGATTAAGAAAATCACATAGGATTTGTTTTGAGATTCGTGTGAAATTAAAACGGACGACTGAGATCTCAGGTATTGCACTCGATATGTATTCTTTCGACTACTTTATCAATTCGCATCCTCCCAGGTACCTGACGAGCAAATATTTTACAATTAGTGGATCTTCACCGGGTTTTTTTAAACTTTGCACAAATCTTATAGTCAAATAATACTGTCCCTGCACTAGCACAAATCATAAAGCAGCTGATAATTATTCACAAACCGTAAAGTGAGGTAAATCTTCTACGGTACCTTGGAGGAAACGGATCCCTACTTTATCCATTCCCTCTTCTCTTCCCAGTCGCCATTGCCATTTGCCAAGGTGCTCTCTCGTTTTCCATCTTCAAGCTACTAACAATGCTCCTTCAACCGCGCCTTCTCCCTCGCTTCCTCTCCATTTCAACCAAACCCTTCTTCTCTCCATTCTCTCCGCGAGCATCTCATTTAACAACCCTCCCTCTCCCTCTCCCCTCCCCTCCCATATCATACCCGATTTGGATCTGGACCTGTCAGTTCAAAACCCGATAACGCTTCCTCTCCAAAAGCTTTTTGTTCTGCCCGATACCGACCTCTCCGGTGACGCCAAGTCAGCATAGAGTCGTGTCCTCACAGGATCTAAAATCGTTTTGGGTCTGTATGCGCGAGACTCGCAAGTGGCCAGCGCTGAATACGTTAAGAGCAGTGTATGGACAGTTGATTGCCCTTCTGACGGATTGCCTGAGTTCGCACTTGTCGGAAGATCGAATGTCGGCAAATCGTCGCTCCTTAATTCCCTCGTCAGAAGGAAGAACCTTGAGCTTACATCCAAGAAACCAGGTTTGTTAATAACGAAAAGTATAATTTTTTGTTGAAACATTGAAATTTATATATTATTAGTTGAAAATCTCTTAACTTCGATTAGAACTATAAGTTGGAAAGCTCTCAACTTTGTGGTGGAAGTGATATACTGTCAGTTTAATTCTAAATGGATTTAGTTTTATATTTGTAAACTGGTTTAGTTTGTACTTTGTACTAAGTTGCTTCTAAAAAAGATGAAAACCACTGTAACTCTGTAACAACTGAGAAGCCTTGTTTGTCAGCTTTTTATCTTCTAATTTGTTAGTCTTTAGTATTACATTATTAAAGGGTTTTGGGCTTGTGTGTTTACTGATCTATTGCTGTTAAGGGTATAGGATTTTAGGAAAGGCCGGTTCTTTGTACCTTTTGTGTTTATTAGAATAGTTAATTTAGGAGAGAAGAAACTAAATTTAGTTCTCCAAAACTGGGGATTTTTGTTTCCAACTTGGGTAAATATTAGTAATGGAAGGATTGAAATAATTAAAGAAAATGGGAGGAGGATCAGCGAACTCGTCTGACCAAATTTAGTACTTCTGGTTTTTTTTTATTCAGTTTTTTTGTGTGGTTAAATTCATTTCAATTAACATCTTTCTTGTAGGGAAAACACAATTCATCAATCATTTAGGATAAATGATAGCTGGTACCTTGTGGATTTACCTGGCTACGGGTATGTGCCACTCTTTATATAATTTCAAGGAAGTTTTAGTGCCTTGTCCTACCAAATGTGTATATTCTTCTCTCTGGCTCTCTATCTCACTCTCACACACACTCTCTCTCTCTCTTTTTTGGTTTTGACATGCTATGTAGCAGTGTCTGATATTTTTTTTAATTTAATGGGTAGGCATGATTGTTTGAGGCTTTTCAGAGCATGATTAACTTCGGAAATCCCAACTTTTTCAGTACTTGCTAATAACACTATTTCTCATACAAGTTCAGTTACATTTTTTTGAATGGGTTTGAGCTGTCAAACATGCAAATATAGTCTCAACGGTTGGTTGTTAGTCTTGGTCTCAGTAAGCATAAGGTATATCCTAGATCTTAAAAAGTTGTAGATTCTTGGGTTTAATATTACATTATTTTGGGCTATAGTAAATTTTCTCCAAAACATCCTGTTGTAGCAAACTATTCATTGAACACCTTGTTAGCATTGAACATAATGTACTCAACATAGGATTAAAGAAGTAATACAAATCGCCATTTTAATCATGCCTGAACAAAGCTGGCCATGATAGGTATGCATCTGCACCGAAAGACTCAAGGTTAATTTGGGAAGAATTTACAAAAGATTACTTCCTTAAAAGAGAGACATTAGTGTTTGTTTTCCTACTTATAGATGCAAGCTCCCTGCAAAGCAAATTGATCTAGAATACGCGAGCTGGCTTGGTCGGAACCGGGTATGTACTCTTGGCACTGTTAATTTTATAAACATGAATTGAGCCCTTAATAGCCCTTAGGCATCATAAAATAAATTAATTCAGACAAGGGACCATGTGCAACCAAAATTTTGGTATCGAAATCCAGCTTGTATTTTCTTGTGAAAGCATACTAGTAAGAAGGAACAAGGAAAAAGAAATGTGAAGAACTCTCATGGATTTAATAATTTTGTATGGTTTTGCACTTATTTTTATTTGAGGGAGAACACCACTAGAGAATATACCTAGAATTGAGCTCTTGACAGATAACAAATTGGTATCTGCAAGTGTGACAAGTGCTGTATTAGCAATTGGCTTATCATAAGAAAAGTTTAAAAATATTGCTTGAAAAAGAGATCTCTCATCACCATGTCACGTGCTGTATTTGCTAATACAGGTTCCCATGACACTCATATTCACCAAGTGTGACAAGAGAAAGAAGAAAAAGAATGGCGGCAGGAGACCTGAAGAAAACATCGAGATTTTTCTAAGCTTGATCGGCAAGTTTTTCGAGACGACACCACCATGGATCATGACCAGTAGTCTCACAAACATGGGCCGTGATGAGATTCTTCTTCACATGTCCCAGCTCAGAAATTACTGGCTAAAGCATTAGTTAGGGGAGCAAAATTGTACCATTGTATAGAAAAGGACACCGGATGGGTACAGTTTCAAGTGATAATAGTAGGGTTAGATTTCTGGCAAGTTTTTAGACTGTTCAAATTTTTACCTGACAATTTAATAATATCCAATGATCAGACAATTTTTTCACATATATGGAGATTTAGATTTTTGCTAGATAACCTAGAGATCTCTGCTTCGTTAATATGGGCTGTAATGAGATTCTCTTTCACTTTGTGCTGTTGTGCAAGTTTTTTACTATCAAAAAAAGCTATCATATTGACAGAGCTATATATGCATTGTGCAGCGAACCAGTCATATACTTTTTCATTTTGATTAGCTTGTGATTCGGTCTAGAATTAACGAGCTCGAGTTAGGCCTAGCTTACTCATCAGCTTGCGCTAGCTCGGTTAGGCATCAATTTACGAATTTGTATGAATTTGTGTGCATATTATATTATCCAACTCAATTCAGCTTGATTCAACTCTGTCAAAAAAATTTGTAAAATTTATTTTATTCTTAAAACAAGGTCCAACCAGATCCAGAAAACCAGCTCGCGAACTAGCTCGGTCCAACTCTTGACAATTTCAAGCTGAGATTTCAGTTCAGATTCCTACACTTATGTAATGATGAAACCAAATCAGCTCTGTCAATATATTTAACCATTGCAGGGAAAGAAGAATAAAAATAAGAATAGACAAATGTAACAAATCCATGGCTTTTCATAGGAATATATATTTTGTTTACAGAGTAACCATTTCACATAGATTTATTTTCTCTTTTAGAAAGTTTACATACGGCACAATATATATATGAATTGTTATCTACATATGCTGTTCGTTAATTTTGTCTATTTTTTATTATTATTATTATTTCATAGTTTCGCCCACTTAAAAACAAGTAATATGCTGCTGCTGTTGGTAAATTATTGGTATACCACAATGACTTGCATGAGCCAATGTATTTGTTGATTAAGAAAGGTTTAAATACTTCTATTTTTAATTTACGCTTTTATTTAATTATTAGATGTAATACATATTTAATTATTTTTCTACTCATAAAATAAGTTTGGCTGTTCATTTATCCATTGTTATTGAGTTCATAAATATGTTCAAAGTATTTCAGCAGCAACAGATTTTAATGCCTATCAAAACAAAATAGATGCACTGAGTTTACTATGGAAGTAGTATAACTGGCAGGTTGTGATTTTTTAGTTCTAGATAATTGTGGCAAAATTAAAGTATTTAATTTCTACTCTTGTCTGTTATACAATGTAGCAAATTGTTTGTTTTCAAAATATGTATAAAATATATCATAGAATTTATTAAACATTTATTTCTAACTCTACACTATTATTTTTATAAAAAAAATAAAAATAAAACCCAAGTCCTTGACAAAACTATATGTGGCAAATTAAAATACACAACATCAAAAGAACAAAAGTAAAAGAAAACAAGACACAAAATTACAAATTCACCACCTTTATTTAGCACAAATTAGAAAAAGAGAAAATTAATTTCTAGTGTACCCATGTAAACTTTTAAAGCAGTCATATTTTTTATAAAAATATCTTAATATTCAATAATCCAATAAAAAGTTAATATTCTTTCATTTATCTTCTTTTATTCATTAAATTTATTATTTAGACAAATATACTTCTTCATTTCAATTGGAGTTGTCCCTTGAAACTAACAATATAATTGAATTGAAAAAGAGACCATCATTACATATACAACCAAACCTCATTTTAATATGCTTTAACTTGGATTATAACTTTAAGTTACCAAACACAAAATGCCAAATCACATGATAAAGATTTTGCAGTTTTATATATGTTACCATATATATTTAATATATATATTTAAGTATAAAGTCCAGCGACCTTATGTTTCGTAAATAGAACATATCAGTTATTTACTCCTTGCAGTTAGAGTGGAAAAAATGGGACGGCTCTGCCAGCCAGTGTTCTAATAATGCCCGTGCGGGCGTGCCTTACCCGTGCCCTGTCCGCGCTCGTGCCCGTCCGGCCCGTGTCCGTGCTACGGGCACGCGGGTACGGGCGTTAAACGGGCCGGACCTGTTTTGTTTTTTTCCTGCCCGCGAGTGTCCGGCCTGCCGTGTCCGTGCCCGTGTCCTTTCTTTTTTTTTTCCGAAAATTGAATTCAAATTCAAATTCCCCCCCCCCCATTACCCCTCCCCCTCCCCCTCCCCTCCACGGCCGCAGCCGACCACCACCCCAGTTGGACCCCACCCGGCCACCCCACCTCTCCATTTTTTTTTTTTAAATTAAAAAATAAGAAATATATTTTTTTTTAAACTTTAAACGGCCATAACTTTTTCTAGGAAAGTCGGATTGACGCGTATGTCGTCAATTTAGAATCGCCAAAAAACGTCGTTTAGTACCTCAAAAATTAAGTTTAAGATTTTTAGTGCCAAAAAATGTCGTTTATTTTTTAATCTATTGTTTTAAAATAAGAGCTTAATTATTTTTAAAGTGATTGATTTAAGAAATTTTTAATTTATATTTTATTATAACAAAAATTATCGAGTTACAACCATGTCAAATGAATTTAAATTGGCATGAATTTGGATTTATAATTTATTGGTTTTCAAAGAAAAAAAATACAGAAAAAAAACAAACAGAAAAAAAACAGAAAAAAAACAAAAAAAGACAAAAAAAAACAGAAAAAAAAACCGAAAAAAAAACCGAAAAAACCAGAAAAAAAACCAGAAAAAAAAAGTGCCTGGCCCTGCCCGCGGTGCCCGGCCCGTCCTGCTCGCGAGCCCGTGGCGGGCACGGGCATTACACGGGCAGGGCGTGATTTTTGAAATTTTTGCCCGTGATACCCGTGTCCGTATGCCCGTGTGCCCGTGACGCCCGTGCCTGCATCCGCCCGTGCCCGCGCACTGCCCGCGCCCGTGGGGCCCTGCCCGGCCCGACTGTAGAACTCTACTGCCAGCTCTGTCACATAGCGGCACGGTTACGGTACGGTTAAGGCACGGAATAACATGGCACGTGTGACTGTTCCGTGTTATAATTCGCTTGTTATGTACCGAGACCATTTGCGTGCTATAATTATTTTTTTAAAATTTGGCATAGCACGGCACAGCACGTGGTCACGCGAGTCAAATGTAATTATGACCGTTAGGTCTTGATTAAATGATGAATAAACTAACTTAAATTATAAAAAAAAAAATTAAACGTGAGAAATGTAACTAGTTACATTTGGTCACGACACGCGAATCATAACATGACTCGCGTGCTGTGACCACCCCTCGACATTTTAGTCACGGCGCCGCATGGGTGGCTGTTTATTTGATCACGGCACAACATAAAATGAGACCAAAGTCACTACGTGTTAGTCAAACTAGTCGTTTGATTTTAGAAAACAGGATTGACTTTCTTGCAATTCATTCTGAATACAAGGTTAATTATCTTGCATTTAACATGTTTGTTTCTATACTAATTAAAAAATATCAGAGATTGTTGTCAAACTAATTTAATCAATGATAATAATTATTGTTAAATATTTTAAAAAAAAAAATCGGGATGGACAAAAAGTTTCAAAATGATGAGCGCTTTTGTCTGTTGTTCAAGGAAAAGGCAGAGAAATTTGTATACTAGTTGCATTAATATATGACATAACTAATTAATTAATGTATTAATTAATTAATTGAAAAGGACAGCTGTTAGCCGGGAAAGGTGGGTGATTGACAATTGAGATGGCCACGTGGCTAGGTGGGATCCGGATCTACTGCCATTCTTTACCCATAAACATTACTCTAAAATCTTTATTGAAATTGTTTTGAGATTCGTGCACAGAAAAATTAATTATTTTGAAATACGTGCACAGAAATCATTAGACGACTAGTTTTGAAAAAGTATGGATTTTAGAATTACTGTTCATACCATTTGGATCGCAGCATATCTCATTTTGGCTAGGTGACATTTTGTGCTTACCATTTCTTACGAACTCGTATCTTCTGTATTAACCTTTTGAGTTAATATATCTCAACTGTCTGATTTTAAACACAATCAATATAGTCGTTTGATGTTAGAAAACATGATGGATTTTCTTGCAATTCATTCTGAATGCAAGTTTAATTATCTTGCAATTAATATGTTTGTTTCTATACCAAAAAAATATCATATATTCTTGTCAAACTAATTTAATCAATGATATTATTTTTAAATATTTTGAAAAAATCAGGATGGACAAAAAGTTTCAAAATGATGAGTGCTTTTGTCTCATGTTCAAGGAAAAGGCAGAGAAATTTGTAATCTAGTTGCATTAATATATGACATAACTAATTAATTAATTGAAAATGACAGTTGTTAGCCGTGAAAGGTGGGTGATTGAGAAAGAAAGCCGTACAGCCATATATCCGGAATAAAAACCATAGAAAGAAAGAAAAAAAAGAGAGAGAGAATAAAATAAAGAAAAAAAATTAAGATTGTTACCTTTAAAATTGGGACAAAATAAGTTTTAATTTCAGCGAACCAATAATGATTATTTGAGATTTTATAAAAATCATAGAAACTGAGTTGCTAACTCGGTCTCGAACTTCTTTTTTTACCATAGATTGAGTTGGCAACTCGGTCTTGATATTTTTTCAGTTTATACGAAAAAATTGTAAAATTGTGTAGCTATTGATGTAATATTAGTTTTTTCAAGCCAGACTGAATTGAATTGGAAAATCTAAATGGAAAATTAATCTAAACTTTATCAAGAAAGTTTATTAATCTAAAATTTAGAAGAAACGAAAATTCCAGGTCAGATCTATGACCCATACGAGATATCTCTTCATTTATTTATTTATTTTATTTGATCAATTTTTCGGACCAATCACATCTTCCAACCGATTATTTCTCTTTCTAGCGGCCCCATTTCCACTCTAACCAATCCTCTCTCCTTTTTTTATTTTCCATACAAGTTGACCCAACTCATAACCTTTTTCGCCTTCTCTCATTTTCTCCTCCTTATACACTCGTCACGGAACGCGTATCCTCGGTGTTAATTAAAAAAATAATCTTTTGAGTAACGAGTCTCGAAACAAATCGGTTGAGATTTATTACTCAAAAAATTCCCTTTTGAGTTTGCAGAGGATACGCGTTCCTCGTCACGTGACCATCCTCTCCTCTCAACAACGACTTCGCACGCATCGTCCCACGCGAGCTACGACTTCTCCGAGTCTAGGCCACTAAGTCGTCCTGACTGAGTCCGAATCTGCTGCGATTCTTCACTCATGAACAGTAACCTACGATCCCTGTTTTTCCAAATCCAACTGTTGAATTGTTTCGAGATTCGTGTAAGAAAAATCAGCTGCTTTGAGATACGTACACGAAATTATTGGACAGCTAGATTTGAAAAAACAGAGATTTTAGGGTTACTGTTCATTCTTTTAGGATCGCAGCAGATGTCAATTCGTCCTGACTACATAACCGGTCACTTCAGTTCTCTCTCTAATCTTTTGCTCTATATCTCTCTCCAGAATTTTCTCTATCTCGGTTTTCTCCTCTCTTTCACTCTTGACTGTTATGCACTCTCCTCTCCCCCTCTTGAAAGTTGAAAGTCTCCTGCTCTCTTTTCCACTTTTCCTTTGTTTTTCGAGGAGTTTGAACTAAACTTGATTTCGGGTGTGACTTGAATTTCCTTCTTGCTTCCTTGTTGACTGAGCAACACGTGAGGAGCTGACAGCCACTGCCGAGGCAGGAAAGGTGCGAGTTCGAGCAAGTCTTGAGGAAGGCGGTGACTGCCGCAACCCTGGTACCGACGGTGGTCAAGCTAATTAAAGAAATTTCGGTAAATTATCAAAGGCTTTGATTTCTTTCTTTTCGTTTTCGAATGTGTGTGGTCTGAGCTTTGTCGGCTCTTTGCTTGTGGTTTGGAATGTGAAAATAAATCACTTAATTCTTTTGAAATGTGTTATGATGAATTGCTTCATATTGAGGCTTTGATTTCTTGAAGTCCTTAGAATTTTGAGTTGTGGAATCGATGACTTTGAATTGTTAAACCCACCCTCTCTGATCTATGCGATGCTAGTAAATGAGAAATTTCGATTGTGAACTATTGTTGTTCTTGTGCTTTACTTGCTTAGATTGAGGAATTTCGGTTTAGAATGACTTGTAAGCTAATGGATTTTGCGATATTGGGTCTAAATCCCAAATTACCTGACAACCCTCTACATCCTCTCTGTCTGTTAAGCCAATCTGTAGCTGGTACCACTGTACCAGTTCCGTACCATTGTTTTCTGATTTTGGTACGATTCTGGTAACTAACAAGGACCCATACGTAATTTTGTGAATCTGGTAAATTCCTCTAGATAGAGGGGCTGGTTGTAAATGTGTTAATTTTAAAACTCCTAGGACCGAATTGCTAATATTTAAATTAAAGGAGCTTAATTGCAAAACTAAGGAATTTTGAATGTAAGGGTTCGGCCGAAAATGTAACAGAATTTGAATTGATATTTAATTGATATTGGGTTAGGCCTTTAAAGGCTTAATTGAAAATCCAAATTGAATTGATTAAGCTTAGGCCCAGTCCGAAATTAAATAAATAGGAAAGAGCTTTGTATTTCATATTAGGCTGTCCAAGCCCAGATGAATTGTATAAAAAAAAATTAAAACTTTGTAATTTGATTTGGGCATTTTAGTATTGGGCCGAAAATGACTAAACTAAGGATTTTATTTAAAAATATGATTGGACTTTAGTTGTAAGCTAAATTTTAATTATACAAAATTTGTAAATGAAAGGTGCTTAATGCTCGGTAGGTCGAAATGTTAAAAATAAATTATTAAAAATGATCAAGATTAAAAATACAACTAAGTGACAAATTAATTAATTATAAGAGATAGCATTAGTTAAAAGTAATTTTCTTAAATTTGTAGATATAATTTTTAGTGATCTCTATGTCAGTTTGGAACCTATACTAATTAGGGTTCCTTTGCTAAGTGCTGAAATCAATTGTTACTGTTATAATAAAAACTTTTGCTGCTGTATGTGGCGTGTGGCCACTGTGTTTGTATTATAACTGATTTTTTTGTTGCTTTGTTGTTTTCATCATTTGCCAATTTTTACCAAGCAGGGATCTCAGTTTGGTGTTTCCTATTATGAGCCTGATATATATTGTAAAAAATATAGATGGGCCCACCCCTACATTATTTTTGAAAATGGTAGCTGCAATAAAATTTAGATATAATTTTTAGTGGTCTCTATGTGATCAGTTTGGTCTATTTTGCTGAGTGTACGTTGAAATGAAATTGAAAGAAATTGTGAGAACTTTTAAGGTATATATCAATTAATGTGTCTTGTGTTTCCCAGGAAAATTTGAAGAAAATAAAATGAACAAAGAATGAGAAAAATAATTGGCTATTTTTCATCATTTATCTAACATATTTTTCAGTTGTATATATAATTCTGTGGGACGTGCGCCTATTGTGTTTGCATCGTAACTTGTGTTTTGTTGCTCTATTGTTTTCATCATTTGCCAATTTTTACCGAGTAGACATCTCGAGCTCGTCTCAGTGAATAATTAATTTTGTACTTGCTCGGTTTGGTGTTTTGTGTTAATTGTGAGCTTGATATATGATCTTGTGAAAAAAATAGCTGGCCCATCCCTGCTTTATTTGTGGTACTATTTTTTATGTTTTATCTTTTTTAAAAGAAAATATATATATTCTCAACTAGAGTAATATTAATATATTTTTTACTTATAAATATATATATTTTTTCTCTAATTGTTTTATTTGACGCGCACAGAGTATTCGATGAAATGAAATGTCCTAGCAAATTTTTGTAAGTTCCATTTATAGGGTTCAAACTAATTAACATCAACAAGATAAACCAAAATCCACACCGTGTGTTAACAGAAGTATTATATTATTGGATAAACCAAATTAAATTCACACCGTGTGTTAATTTTTTTCCATTGTTTATCAATACACTGTTAACAAGTTATAAGTAGTATATGCCGTTCCATACCTTACTGAATGTTACCTTGTTATGTTTTTTCTCTTGTTTATCAATACACTGTTTTTACTTGAATTTTTACTGGTACAATTGTTCACCCAGTTTGTAGGTAACTTGAAAGATGGCCGAGGGAATAGTTAGTTTTGTTTTGGGTAAGCTGTCGGATACTGCTGTTCAGGAGGTTTTACTATTACATGGTGTCGGCAAGCAAGTGGAGAGATTGAGTCGTGAGCTCAGTTGGATTCAATCTTTCCTAAAGGATGCTGACATGAAGCAGATTATTAATGAGGGAGAAAAACATTGGGTCAAGGAGGTCAGAGATATTGCTTACGACATAGAAGATGTAATAGACAATGCCATTTTCTTGGAGGTTCCCAAGAACCCTTCAAGAGGATGTTCTCGAATTGTTGGGGCTGCTAAAAGAATGTGGAGGAAATGCAAAAAGCTCCCGGCTTTGCACAACCTCGCCGATGAGATGAATGAGATTCTTGGCACGGATTCAGGAGATCAAAGCCAGTAGAGAGACATATGGAATCAACTCTTTGGGTGAAGGCAGTGGAGTGCAGCCGAGGCTACCGATAAGGCCCCCTGTGCTACCTAAGATTGATGATCCTAATGTTGTCGGCTTCGATGCTGACAGGGACAACATGGTAAAGAAGTTGCTTGACACAACCACTAAAAGGCGTGCTGTCATCTCAATTGTGGGACCTGGTGGGCTCGGAAAAACAACTCTTGCTCGAAAAGTCTACAATAGGTAAATATGATTATATGCAGCAACTGTACGTGTCAAAAATAGCTTAATTAATAATATGATATTTCTAGTCTTTCTTGAAAAGTACTATATATATATATATATATATATATATATTGAAACCATAGTTTTCTTTTCATATACATAAATATATCATAAGTTCTTTTACTCATTCTGCACAAATTTTGTCCAAAAAAATATTTCCTGGTGAAATAAGGTTATAAAATTTTGCAATGCATATATTGTTGATAACTTGGATAAAGAAGTTAACTTGATCTATCCTGTATCTTTAATTTAAACCCAAGTCAATTGAAACATTCCCTGAAAATATGGCTTTTGAAGGCAAAATTCCCATATATGCATTGCAAAATTTTAAAGATTTTCACTTCAAAAACATTATGTATCGCATACGCACCTCAGAAGTTCAGATTCATTAAATTTACTGTTCATTTATTAGTATCATTAGATTTTACCCGGACCAAGTTTTCTGTTTGTAGTTAAATAAGAAAATTACCTTCTACCCTAATGTCTACCTAATTTCTTCCCGAAATACAATAAATTAATGCTAATTTTTTTAGAATTATGGTTAATCTTGTGAATGTTTTACAGAGAGTTCTGTTATCTTTTAATTGTGATATTTTTACTTGTTGATACTTTGGTAGAGTTTTACAAAAAAAAATAGTATTAGAGAATAAGGAGAGATGCCAAACTAAATTCCCATATGCAGATCGACTAGATGATTAGACAGCTAAAACTAAAATACTCTTGTCAAATAAATAAAGAGTGAGAACCAGACTCTATGATAATATATATGTACAAATTATAAGAGCAGAGGAATGCAATATGATCCAAGCTATCTGCTTTTTTTTTTCTACAGCACTGATGTCAAGAGATGGTTTGACGTTTGCATATGGGTAACTGTCTCTCAAGAGTTCAATCTAATGGATATTTTGAAAAAGATAATAGAGCAAGTTGAGCCTCTCCCTCAAAACTACCTAGAAGGTGGACAAGAGTATTTACTTACAAAGCTTTGCAAAACTCTTAATGGTGAGAAGTACACTGTAGAAGACCATTTACGTCCAAACTATCATGACCCTCAAACATTGCCAAAAAAGTACCTTCTAGTCCTAGATGATATGTGGAGAGATGATCTATGGACTCAAATTGGTGTTCTGCTACCTGATGCCAAGATTGGAAGTAGAGTAATCGTAACTAGTAGAAACCAAAATATTATTGATGAAGCTGAACCATATGAACTTCCATACTTAACTGAGGAGCCGAGCCTAGAGCTTTTGATGAAAAAGGCTCTGCCTAATCAAGATTTGAGTAAAGGGTATCCCGTTGAACTGAGTAAGGTTGGACAACAACTTGCTAAAAAATGTGATGGATTGCCTCTTGCATTGTTAGTTTTAGGAGGTCTATTATCAAAAAACCCGCAAATCATGCTGCTTGGAGTAAAATGTTGCGAACTATTAACTGGGGGTGCTGATGGGAGAGACATGCGACATCTTGGCCACCAGCTACGATGACTTGCCATTTGTTCTTAAATCTTGCTTCATGTACTTTGCGGCTTTTCCTGAAGACCATGAAATTCAAGCTCAAAGATTATTGCAGTTGTGGGTTGCTGAGGGATTCATACCGACAGAAGAATCCAGAACATTCGAGGACACTGCTGAGAGCTACTTAGAAGAACTAGTGCAAAGGTATACATGCTTCAATAGTTTTACATTCTATTACAGATTCATTATACTTACCATTTGATATTATTTTTTTAGATAAGATATCCTACTTTTTAAAATTAATTGGCTCTTTAAAAGTCAATTCATATTCATGACTAACATTTTTCTTATAGTTTAAGTATTTATATTTAGTTCAAATACACTTGTTAGTCGTATTCATGCCAACACTTTTCATATAATACGAGAGGATCCCATTTAATTAATCTTCTAATTTATTCAACAGAAGCTTGGTTCAAGTATCAAAGAGAGATCTCGATGATTCCATCGAAAGTTGCCGTATACATGATCTCCTTCGTGAACTTGCAATCCAAAAGGCCAAGGAGGATAACTTTCTCACAATTTGCTCAAACCCTGAAAATTGGAAGAGCAGCGCCAAGGCACGTCGTGTAGCAAGTACATTACTCGGGTTGCGGTAAATTGATGGAACATGCAAATCCAAATCTCCGTTCTTTGTTTTGCTTTGAGGGTCAAATGCCAAATTGCTCTCAAGAAAGGCCGCTTAAGGTGCTTTGTCGGTTCCCAATGGAATCGAATGATTCGGTAGATTGCGAGTATTTTCATGGACTCGAATCAATTAAGGTATTGTTGATTTTTGCATAATATAACAGTGAAGTGATAAATAGAGAGTATGATGAATTGTTTGTTTTTATTGCAATTTCCGTATCAAAGTTTTTACAGTGAGGCTCTATATAGCCAATTTTTATCTAGTTCCTAACGGTTACATAACGGTCAAATAAAAAGATGGAGTTATTTTTTTTATTAATTTGTAACTCTTTTTTTCTAATAAAAGGTCAATGATGAAAATACCCCTAATATGTCCGAGGTCTAACTCGGGTGCTCTAATTATCTTGTTTCTCAACACTACCCCTCCCGTTAGGGTTGTAAATGTTGATCAACTCTATCTTGTTCATGTTTTCTTCAAATTGTCTTGGATCTAATCTCTTTATATAGATATCAGCCAAATGGTCTTTACTTTTTACAAACTAAGTTTCAATTTTCGTTGTTTGAATTTTTCTCTAATAATGTGGCAATCCACCTCGATTTGTTTTGTTCTCTCGTGAAATACCGAGTTGGATGCAATATGTCGTGCCGCTTAGTTGTTGCAAAATATTTTCTTGTACCGTTCCACAGTACCATCAAAATTATACTTAATTTTATATACTCATTTACAACCTATGGTTTTTTTTTAATCTTTTGGTAATTCTCACGGCCTTGAGCCAAACCGAGTTGTTTATGGCTTCAAGGTAATTATTTAGTTCTTCTTCATTTGAAATAGAGGTAAAAAATATTTGGTGTGGAGAGAAAATATTTGTATAGGAAATAAAGTTTTGAATAGGATATTGTATCTCGTATCTCACAAAGTCTCTTAACCTTGTTGTTGATTGAATTGTCCTTGATGATCTTCTTAATTGTGTATTTTCCACACTTGTTTCTTTAAAGTTTTCCTCTTCCTCTTCGTTTTGTGAGATTTCTTCTATCTCACTTTCATCTTCTACTGGAGTGGTTTTTTTCCTCTAGTGTGGTATTTTCTATATTTGTATTACCAACTTGTGGTAATACAGATATGTTTGGTATTTCTAGGAATGTTACATCCTTGTAATATGACTCATTTTCGAGAAATGTTACATCCTTAGAAATATAGTACTAGTGATTAATTGGTTCATAACATTTATAACCCTTTTTTGTGTGAAAAATATCCCAAAAAAATAGTTTTAATTGACATATAATGCAATTTATGTTGTTTGTTTTTGTGTACAAATTAAAGCATGTGCACCCAAATATTCTCAAATGATTCATTATAATTTTTCTTTATTAAAGGACCTCCAATGGACTTTTAAAATTTAAATTGGCACTAGGCAATTTATTTATTAAATGAGGAGAGTTCCAATGCACCAAAAATTATATACTTCCATTTGCACCCAATCTTTTATCTCCTTTATCTTCATTTTCAAAGTCCAAATTATCGATCCGAACCGCTCAACATGATCTTCACAATGAAATATGCTTGGAGACCAAATTTTATATTTTTTTTACTATATTTTAAGATGTAAAATATGCTTCAGAACATTTGTTTGATGTAAAATTCATTTTTTTGAAAAAATTTGAAAAAAATTATTTATAAATTTCATTCCATTATCTGATCTAAATATTTTAATTTTTGCATCATATTGATTATCTATAAAATTATAAATTCATGAAAGTGAGAAAATACTTCATTTCTATTTTTTAGTAAATGTAACAAAGTTACTTTAGAAAAATTGTTTATAAAAATTACAAAATATTGGTATCCATTAAATGATTCAATTGGATCAGGTCCCCACTCAAAAGGTTTCTCACTTTTACTATTTGATAGATGAAATGATAATCTAGTATGTTTTCCTAATTTACATACTTCACGAATATATTTAAGAATTTTATCGAAAGATTGTCCTAGTCTTTTATGCCAAAGAGTTTATAAATTCTCTTGTCTTCTAACATTTACCTTGAATTTTTCATAATTTAAAGGGTAGAGTCCATTTTCTAAAAAATGTTTGCCAATTGTTTTTTTGGTTTCCCAATTTTTAAATATTACATATTTGAAGAAAAAATTGCATTACAATTTAATTATTCTATTATTTTTTTAATTGAAATTAAATTTGTAGAGAAACTACTTGTATATCTTTTATATTTTTTGAAAAAATATTACATACTCACATGCCGTAAATTTTGGTTTTCATACCATTTGCAACAACAACATATTGGTCATTTATTAATAAATATTGAGTGAGTCCATGGTGCTATGCATATCATGAATGCATATCATGAGATCATCCGTAATACGGATCAAGATTTCCGTCTTTGAAATCTTAATGGTGGGGAATTTTACAAACTGTCCATCCTCTAGAGACGTGCTGATACATGTTGCATTGATACATGTACGATACGGATACGATGATACCGTAATTTTCAAAAATCTAAAATACGATACGGCTATTATATTTTTTTTATTATTTTAATTATGTTATTAAATCAACATCTTTATTATAGGCAGTTTAAAAAAAAAGTTAACACCATTTTTATACCTTCCTAAGTATAATCGAACTTAGGAACCTATTTTAATAATATAGTCTTAAGACGTGCTGATGTATATGATTATATCTAAAAAGTCCTCAGTAATATAATCCACAATTTGTGAAAAACTTTAGTCTACTAGGTAAGTAGATGAACACGTGCTGATCACCAAACAAGTAATATTGTGTGATCCAATTGTACGGCTACATATAGATTTCTACCCACCTTTAAAGTGAAATTGTGTATTCCAATAATTCATATTATAGACAACCTTCAAAAAGATTACATATTGTTTTTAATTACATTAAAATATAAGCTTACATATTGTTCTTAACACAGAACAAATGTTAAGAAAATACCAGCAAGACTGGTATGAAGGAAAAAAGATAAAAAAAAAAAATAATAACAGCAAGACTGGTACCAAGGGCATATATCCATGTTACAACAAATAAATATAAAAGAAAATACTACTATTCCCTCTATGTGACAACATATGAAATATTATTTTGTACCAGATAGCCTAGTGTATTTGAGAACCCTCTCATCTATAGTGCCCTTTTGTTTATACCCTTTGAAACATTATTTTGTCCAATTCCATTTGTACCCCTAGGTGTCTGTGTTGTTCTTGTTGTGTGAGTCCCTTATAATTAACTGGATGCGATCATACCAATGAATTTGGGTTTAGATCAGGCTAAATTTGTCTGGGCCTCTGACAGAAGGTCATTTTAGACAGAACCTGACAAGAAAAAAAATTCAGTACCACAGTAATCAGTATTTTTTTTGTACAAACAGGACTGATACATATATGAATTGGCTATAAGAAAAACTCTTTTGCACCATACTAAGTTGAAGATTATTTTAGTTCTTTACATAGAGCAAAGATTAAGTAGATCAGCTAAATAATATAAAAAAAACTGATCCAACTAAATTAATTTAAAAAAGTAAGAAACGCTAACTATGTTGTGTTGAGAACTTGAGATGAACATGCAACTTCAGGTCATACATACAGTAGAGAATTGAAGTTCAAAAATCAAACAAACAACTTCATATCATATCATAAAATAGCAATTAGGTCTTTTAGTCCGATTTTGTATTTCTTGCTTACCAGGCATAAAGCTAATTAAATTTGTGTATACTTTTTTTAATTGAAAATATAGCTAGTGTTCTGGAAACCTTAGTTGAGTTCACCTTTCTCCTATTTCCACCTTAGTTGAGTTCACATTTCTCATACGAATATCTACTTGCAGACCGAATTTTATATTTTTTTAGAATTTGTTTACTACTTTTAAGATAGGTAGAAAATCACTTGATCTGAAATTCTGAACCATCCAAAAGCAGTGATTATCTATCTATCTTAAAAAATAGTAAAAAAATTCTAAAAGAATATAAAATTTGGTCTACAAGTACATATTAATATGAAAATCGTTTTGAACAGTTCGGATTGACCGTTAGAATTTTGAAAATGAAAGTATTGATCCGTATTACGTACGGACTAAATTGTGATATGAATAATACCATACACTCACTCATTAATCTTTGATGCAAAACATGTGGTCGGTGCATTTTGATTTTTTGAACAAAGATTTATAGAGTTTGAAGCAATACCACAACATTTTGGGAGTTCTTGTTGAGCCAACCGCATGAAGTAGAATCCGTTGCATCCTGATTGCATAAATTCATTCTTCTTTGGTTCGCTGGATTAGTTGCCTCACTTGATCTTGGTTTTCTTGGACTGGGTTACTCAGACCCGTTTCACCTTTTTTTCTCATAATATTCCCTTGAAATGGAGACCTCCATTTTCTGACCAAATGGAGATGATGTGTCTCTTTCATTAAACTATTTTTCTTCTTTCTATTCCTGAGAGTCTCTTTCATTTTCTGTTTCACTTGACCAAATTGAGAATCTCCTTCCCTCTCTGTCGTTCTTCTTTTTGGTCGGAGATGAGAATGCAAGAACCAACATCGATATTGGGTATGGCTATCTTTTTTGCAATTTGTAAACCTATCAAGGTGATTTTGGTGATTAGTGAGGCTACGGTTTTGGGATTTTGGTGTGTAGACTCGATCTTTTATTTTATATGGCTGTTGAACACTGATCCTAATCTCTCGGTTATGGATTTGATCAATTTTCTTGCTTGTTGGAGCATCTCAGGTTGGTAAGCCATAATTGCTGTTATTTAGGTTTAATCGTATTTTTCTGAGTTTCTGGTATTTTTCTGGTACTGTCTTTCTGGTACCTGTTATTTGGTATTGGGTTTCTGGTATTTTTCTGGTACGGCACTGCCCCTTTTCTGGTTTTACTAATATTTTTGGTACTGAACTGGATAAGAACAAACATTCTTGTTATTTTTCTGTTATGGTTGGCTGCCTTGTGCAGCTCTTGGTGGCCTTTAAGGCACTTGGTTTATTTTCTTTAATCAGGTTATCAAACCATGGACTCTGATATGATATTGATTTTTGCGGAACAAAACAATGAAGTGATAAATAGAGAGTATGATGAATTATTTGTTTTTATTGCAATCTAAGTATCAAAGTTTTTAAACTGAGGCTTTATAAAGCCAATTTCTATATAGTCCCTAATGGTTACATAATGGTCAAATAAAAAGATGGAGTTGTCTTTGTTTTATTAACTAGTAACTTTTTTTTTTTTTCTAATAAATGGTCAATGACGAAAATACCCCTAATAGGTCTGAGGCCTAACTGGTGGTCTAATTATCTTGTTTGTCAACAGGTATTGCCAACTTCATGAGAGATTGAGTAGTAACAGAAGATCTTTTGAGTCGTTCATTGGCGGCCTGAAATTTGTGGAGACCATTGATTTCCGTGCACTAAATGATCATGGCGACTTGCCTGATGATATATGGAATGTGAAAACACTTAGGCATGTGATGCTAAATTTTCTGAATTATACCTCAGGACCCTCATCATCTACTGACCTAAAAAATCTGCAGACGCTCTTGAATGTGAAGAGCAGAGAGTCATGGAATGCACAGTTACCTAAACTACCGAATGTGCGCGATTTAGATATCGAAGTGGAGAGCTCGTTTTCATGGGATTTAATGGCCAAGTTGTTTGATACACTGAATCATCTAACCCGTCTTGAATTACGAGGCAGTGAAGTGCCACAAACAATAGTGGAGATGGAAAGGTTTCCATTTTATCAGCATTTACAATATCTGTATCTAGAAGAGCAGTCCTCACCCCCCAACAAGTTGTCACCTGTGGTTGGCATGTTTCCCATCCACGTCACACAGCTTACACTCTGGGATCTCCATTTCAAGGAAGATCCGCTGCCAGTGTTAGAGAAGCTTCGCAGCCTCAGGTTGCTCTTGTTGGTTGGAGAAGAAGTGAATCGAAAGATGAACTGTTCTGCTGGTGGCTTCCAACGGCTACATGAGTTGAGATTTGTGAACCTAACCAATCTAGAAGAATGGGAGATAAAGGAGGGTGCCATGCCCATACTTAAGGAACTGCAACTAAACAGTTGTGAAAAACTAAGGGTGCCTCTCGGGCTTCAGTATCTGTCCAACCTCAAAGAACTTACCTTATTTGGCTGCAACGAATTACAAAATCATGAAGATGAGATCCGCAACGACATCTGCAAACATGTTCCCGACATATATATATGATATGGCCAGCTTCGATATGTAGAATGGTTTCCTTTAATTTATTTGTGTTAGTGTTTCGATCATTTCCGTACTGCTATCATTTTTGTTCCTTTTAATTTGTTTGTTTGTTGTATGGTTTTATTCTGGAGTTGTTGAATATGTTTTGAAATCTACAAAAGACAGAAGATTATGTATTTTACTTATAACTGCCAAAATTGTTTTCTTTTCCTTTTAATTTATGTTTTCAAATAAATGATTCTATTTCGATATAGTGGTGCACATATTTTGCTGAGGTCCCCTCTAGATATGTATTTCAAAGATAAAAGACAAAAAGACTGTATCATGTTGATTTGCTTCTAGTTGCTAATTTTTTTATTTTATTAATTACAAATTTTAAAATATTCTTCTAGAAAGAAAAAAAAAACCTCAATTTTAAATTTTACTTCATAAACATGTTATCAGTTCGAGCAAAAAAACGAAAAGAAAAATTAAGGGCCGATATATGGAAGTCTGGTTCATTTTTCTATATCACAATTTCAGTTTTTTTTTTAAATTTGAAATTTTCCTTAATACTATTTTAAAAGTTCTGATTCAATAAACTAAAAGAAAAATTCTAGCGTATATCAAACTTTTATGTCCATATATTAAAAAAAAAATTAGAGTGGGGCTATGGTAATATGCATAAAGTAATTATACTAAACATTTAATACAACTAAAATCTTTTTCTTCTTCAGTATTTGATGAATAATTAACTCTACATTTTCTTTTTCTTTCAAACTAAAACATAAAAACTTAGTTTCAATTCTCTCTGTAATTATATATATGTTGGAGAAATTTAATTAACAAAAATAACTCAATTGGAGATGCTTTAGCTTGGGCATGCTTACACTCTGATCGGAACTAAGAAGTACCAATTAAAATTCAATTCAATTCAATAGAGATGACTTCAATAGAAACAAATTATAATTGAATATTTCTGATTGGAAAGAATAGTTTGACCGACAAGAATTCATTTGGCAAAACAAAAACAAAAAAACAATTCTTATAATTTTCCAAACACAAACAAAAAAAAATAATGACAACAAACACATTCCATTTAAATATTTTATTTTGGGTCATGGCTAATCATCTTATCTTCATCAGACGTCCATTTGATTAGATTGATAACTTTTTGTCATATGATCTGCATAATATGATGATCATATAATCTAAATGATAATCTTATACCAGTAATTAATGTTTCTTATTAATTATTGTTGAGTATTTATATATAGTTTTTTTTATGTCAATTCTATAATCTTTTTCGCTTTTAAATTTATACTCAATGCTCAAAAGGATGTGGCAAGCTTACAGTCTACCGAGGTCGAACACAAAGACAATGAGAAATAATATTTTGAATTATTATAAATTAAACTAGAAAATGCTATTAAAGTAAATGGAGGAGTTTGTTGCAATTTTATCCTAATTTTGGGCTCAATGCGTGAAGGGAGGTTTATTGTGACAAATTATAAAGTAAGAAAAAAATTTGATTGTGCACTGATTATTTAAAAACAGGCTCTGGAAATAGCACTACCCTTGTAAAAAGAGAACTCCCCGGATAAAAAGAGAGTATAAGCTGGACAAGCAGGCCTTCTGCCATTAGTTGGGACTTGGGACGGGCCGTATATTTGTGCTTTTTGTGTGAAGTCTGCTTTAGTTTTTAAGCCTTCTCCAAATATATTACGAAATACCTACCAGGGCTGCTAACGAATAAGGTTATACAAATTGTAGGTGTCCCAGCGTTAAACAAGGTCATAATTTGTATGATGTTGCTAATTAATACCATAAAGTGATATAGATAGATTTGTTAAACCGTCATTAAAGATATTATTTTTTTTCTTTATCCAAAGGCTTCCTTCTCTGGTAGATGGAATTATATTTTGTCAAGCTAAACAGGTTTTTTTTTATAGGATAATTAAAAAATATAGTATAAATACAATACTTGGTGCTAAAAAAAGTTCTGCATTAAACAAAAGTAAATCATGAGAAGTTATTCTTGTTAATATTATATTTCAAAAAATTGTACGGTTGGAATAATTGCAAATATCTATATCACTGGATTAAATCTCTATTGATTGTTGGGGAGGGGGGACGTAATTAAATTTGTGTGAATATTAATCATAATGTTAATTACATATTGATGGGCGGTGGCAGAAGGTACACAGGATAAGTTAAACAAATAATTAAAATTTAAACACACATCAAATCCACCTATTCTGATATGCACGCCAGTCATAAACAAATATAAAAGTTATTACTTTCTTTGTGCCAATTACTTCAGAGTTGGTTCTTCCGGGTTGTTGACCTGTTCTTTTCTTTGGGCCAACCTAATTCGATTTCCCCGTGACAACTTAAACTTGCTTTTGGTGTGCCTAATTATTCCCTTCTTTTGACATCTAATTAAGTCTGTTGATGAATCTCTCTTGTCAGGAGCATGCTGCCTGATTTGATGCATCAGACTAATTGTATAAGATTATATATATGGATGATTTCACTAAAAAAGTTTAAAATATTACAAAGTCTCCGACATCAGTTGATAACACAAGAGTTCTTACTAGTGTCTCTGACATCTAAAATCGCTCATCCAGTAGTTCAGAAATTTTTACTGTTCATTGAGATTTTTAAAGTGATTTAATAAATAGTAAAAAATTCAAAAAAAATGTAAAATTAATTTGGCAAGCATATTTCAGTATGAAGAACATATTGAGAAGTTTGGATTAACTATTTAAATTTTAAAAATAGAGAAATAAGCGCAAATTAAAACACCCACTTTAATTTGTAAAACATGGTAGCCTTACTCATATATATATTCGATGAAATATCCAAGTGACAAATTTGTCCAATTATTGGGTTCGTATCAAATTTTTGTAAGCTACATTTATAGGGTTCAAACTAATTAACATCAACTGGATAAACCAAAATTCACACCGTGTGTTAACAGAAGTATTATATTATTATTTTTGGATAAACCAAATTAAATTTATATAGAACAAGATGTGAGTGATCCTATGAAATCTGTCTGTAAATTAGTTGAAATTAATCCTCCTTTAATGACAGTAAATAATGGTATTTGAGTAATTAATCTTATAAAGTTGTCGCTGTTAGCATAAGACCCACCAATTAATAGCTCGTTCGCTCTCTCTTGCTGTTTCTTTGCATCTTACGTTAAATTATGTGGGACTTGTTTAATTTTGATGTTGAGGCAGTACGATGTTGGAACCTTACAAGTTGAGGCTGAGCAATACCGTTCCATATCTTACTGAATGGTACGTACCTTATTACGTTAAATTTATGTGGGACTTGTTTAATTTTCAAAAGATACTTTTTTTCTTTTTTCTTTCTAAACTTTCACGAGTTCTGAAGGCAAACTGATGCTTAGTCCAATTGCAAGAATAAATTTAATCAATCATTTTCTGGAATAAATTGTATTTCATTTTTTGCAATAAATTGCTGGAATAAATTCAATAAATGCCTTGAGCAAATAAAGATCGTTTTCCAGATGCAAAGATTTTTGTTTTAATTAACAAAACCTGGAAATAAAATTTCATGAAATATGTCTGATCGATTGGAAGAAGCTACATGCCTTACAATAATTTGCATTATAAGATGACTATAAAACAGGGAAAAGCTGAAAGCAACGTACCATCTGAACCGCAACACATATGAAATGGCCGACAAAAACAAAAGATTTAAAGAAAAAGTAGATGAAATGCGTGTACAATTTGTATTTTTCAAGAAACAATAAACAAACTAATCAAGTAACTTTCATGTACCTTCCTCGAGATCTTCTTTGGCCGAAAGAACAAACTAACAAGTACAAAATATATCATCTACAAACTACAAAGAAATGAAACACTCGGGTCGGCTTGGAGAAAGTTCACCAGCTGATTCAAATTCGACACTTCCTGGGAGATACAGACTCGAAACGCAAAAATAATGCGAGGGTGAAATTTTTTACCTATCTATTGAAATAATGTAAATTATTTTGTATACATAATATAAAATTTGGTCTCTAAGCACATTTTAATATGAAAATCATATTGAGCTGTTCGAATTGACTATTTAGACTTTAGAAATTGAGTTATAATTAGTTATAATTAAAAAGAATCAACTGGAAAAAGAGAGAGGAAAAAGAGTATTTTTTTTTTACATTTAAGTTGAGAACAATCTTAATGTAAGAATAATAATAACTTACATTCCTTAACGTTTGATTCAAGCATATTAACATATATTTATAAACAAATCAAACATATGTATTTTATTTCTTTCATGTGCAACCTGCAAAAGAGAAAGAAAAAACAAACACACATTAATTCCCTCAAATTTAATAAATGTTCTGTTCTTCATATCAAATTTTGTTTTGTTTAGAAATATATGTTATTATGCTTGAATCAAACGTTAAGGATTGTAAGTTATTATTATTATTCTTACTTTAATGTTGTTCTTAATTTAAATGTAAAAAAAAATACTCCTTTTCCTTTATTTTTTCCGGTTGATTTTTTTTAATTCTAACTATATTTTGTTGGTCACTTCTTTTGAGATAGAAGTAGGTCCGATTGGCATCGGACCTACTTTTAGGTTCAATTAGCTCTAGCAACGTTTGAACAAAACATGCGTGTGAGCTTATGTACCAGTTGGTTCCTTAGTATGTGTAATGAACAATGAAAACAAAAACAGTAAAATGCTTAGAGAACAGGTCTGGACGTATACTGACTCATTATTGGGAAATTTCTTGTGTAGACAGACAGAAAAACCCTCAAAATATCATTATGTATATCCCTGCACTATTGTTGAATCCCTTTGTTTAATCTCATGTCATTAGTACTTCACCTTATTACGTAACTCAATTAACTAAAACAACTCCTTTGTTATCAATCAAAACATAGTAGAGAATATAAAAATAGATTCAAAAGTTCTAGTACACACTCCATATGTATGTACAGAGCAACTTAAAATCACTCCACATGTATATACAAATTCTGGTACACACTTCATTCAGAAGTTCTTCTGGTACACAAGCTTGCTTCATTTCAGTTCTTGTACACTGGTGTAGGATCCTTTTCCTCTTGCACGAGCAGCTTAAAATATCTTCAATTAAGTCAGTACATACACTAGTGGCTCTCCGGTCCTCATACAATTAATTACCCCAATTCTTTGAATTATGAATTGCTAACAACAATGCATAAACAATTCTTTATTGGGAAATTAGAAGTCACTTTTTTCCGGATATATTTTTTTATCTTTTTTAATTGGAGTGCGTGTTCACTCACTTCCCCGTGCTTTACATTAACGCATTATACTAGAACAATATATTATTTCAAGAAAGAACAATAGTTTGTGTTTTCGCGAGATATATGGTTATAAAAAAAGAATACCCTAGAGGGCACAGCTTCTTCACTTAAGGCAGTTTATGAATGATATATGTTGTTTACGTCGCATGTTCATAAACGCTAGGAGGAGGAGAGACATTTATGAATTAAAGCTCGATACAACATCCTATATTTATTGAACAAAAAAAAAAAATCACAATTCTTGATTTTAATTCCGGATTAGCTAGGGATCATGACTTGTGATCAGAATATAAAAAATTGAGATAAAAATAGAGTCAATTATTCTAATTTGAAATATTTAAGAGAGATTTTGTTTTTTCTTTTATGAAAAATAAGGATTATGTCCTTATTTGATTTATTGATATTGTTAATTAAGAAAAGATCAGGTTTTAAGCCAAAATCTGTTTACAAAACTGTATTCTAGCTAGAGACTCAAAATCATAAAATCAGGAGCTAACAAAAACCAAAAACTTTATTTAAAAGGAAAAGTAAAAGAGGTGATATAAAACAAAACAAACATTGAAAGAAAACAAGATTAATTCCAGTCTGACTTCTTCAAATTTACGAGAGTTCTTAAGCTGAATTTAATCTGAACAAAAACATGAATATATATCTTTGTTTGATTAATGAGAGTTCCTCAATCTAGCTCGATGGCAATCAGCTTATGAAATTATTGATGGGTTTTTAAGTTTTAAGTATATTTAATACATATTTTAGTTATATTGGATAAATATATGAGTTATTAGAATTTAGAATGATAAATATATAATTATAGAATTTGAAATGATAAATACGTAATTTCAAAGTTCTAAGTGATATCTGTGAAATTCCCCCTTAATCTTATAATTGGGTAATGAATTAATTCAGTTGATCACTTAAATATATATAGTTTAGTTTTCAAGGCGCACTGCATGACAACTGTTTATTGTATTTATTAATTGTTCCTATTTAATTCATTAATTCATTAGTCAAAATCAATGGCAGATCTCGAGATCTATCCATTTAATTTATTAATTCCGTTGATTCTATCGAGTTCAGATCACATCTCGACCCAGCTGCTAATTTGTACTAAACAAGAAAAGGAAATGACGGAATAACGTAACAGAGTTATTGGATGGGGAAATAAGAGTGAGCCTATGGTACTATTCATAGCACAGATGGGTCCGTACTACGGTTCAATATCTTCGTTTTCAAAATTCTAACAGTCGATCCGAACCGTTCAACATGATTGTTATACAATGTAGCAAATTGTTTGTTTTCAAAATATGTATAAAATATATCATAGAATTTATTAAACATTCATTTCTAACTCTACACTATTATTTTTATCAAAAAAATAAAAATAAAACCCAAGTCCTTGACAAAACTATATGTGGCAAATTAAAATACACAACATCAAAAGAACAAAAGTAAAAGAAAACAAGACACAAAATTACAAATTCACCACCTTTATTTAGCACAAATTAGAAAAAGAGAAAATTAATTTCTAGTGTACCCATGTAAACTTTTAAAGCAGTCATATTTTTTATAAAAATATCTTAATATTCAATAATTCAATAAAAAGTTAATATTCTTTCATTTATCTTCTTTTATTCATTAAATTTATTATTTAGACAAATATACTTCTTTATTTCAATTGGAGTTGTCCCTGAAACTAACAATATAATTGAATTGAAAAAGAGACCATGATTACATATACAACCAAACCTCATTTTAATATGCTTTAACTTGGATTATAACTTTAAGTCACCAAACACAAAATGCCAAATCACATGATAAAGATTTTGCAGTTTTATATATGTTACCATATATATTTAAGTATAAAGTCCAGGGACCTTATGTTTCGTAAATAGAACATATCAGTTATTTACTCCTAGCAGTTAGAGTGGAAAAATGGGACGGCTCTGCCAGCCAGTGTTCTAATAATGCCCGTGCCCTGTCCGCGCCCGTGCCCGTCCGGCCCGTGTCCGTGCCGCTGGTACGCGGGCACGCGGGCACGGGCGTTAAATGGGCCGGACCTGTTTTTTTTTTTTTCCTCGCCCGCAAGTGCCCGGCCCGCCGTGCCCGTGCCTCGTGTCCTTTTTTTTTTTTTTTTTTTTTTTTCCGAAAATTGAATTCAAATTCAAATTCCCCCCCCCCATTACCCCTCCCCCTCCCCCTCCCCTCCACCTGGCGCAGCCGACCACCACCCCAGCCGGACCACACTCGGCCACCCCACCTCTCCATTTTTTTTTTTAAATTAAAAAATAAGAAATATTTTTTTTTTTAAAGTTTAAACGGCCATAACTTTTGCTAGGAAAGTCGGATTGACGCGTATGACGTCAATTCGGAAAGGGGAGGAGGAGTCGGTCGCCACCGTCACCCGGGGATTTACCCCGGGTATCGAAAAAATCAGAATCACCAAAAAAACATCGTTTAGTGCCTCAAAAATTAAGTTTAAGATTTTTAGTGCCAAAAAACGTCGTTTAGTGCCAAAAAATGTCGTTTATTTTTTAATCTATTGTTTTAAAATAAGAGCTTAATTATTTTTAAAGTGATTGATTTAAGAAATTTTTAATTTATATTTTATTATAACAAAAATTATCGAGTTACAACCATGTCAAATGAATTTAAATTGGCATGAATTTGGATTTATAATTTATTGGTTTTCAAAGAAAAAAAATACAGAAAAAAAAAGAAAAAAAAAGAAAAAAAAAACAGAAAAAAAGGAAAAAAAAAGAATAAAAAAAAGAAAAACAAAACAGAAAAAAAAAAAAAAAAAAAAAAAAAACCGAAAAAAACCAAAAAAAAAAAAAAAGTGCCCGGCCCGTCCTGCCCGCGAGCCCGTGGCGGGCACAGGCATTACACGGGCAGGGTGTGATTTTTGAAATTTTTGCCCGTGATGCCCGTGCCCGTATGCCCGTGTGCCCGTGACGTCCGTGCCCACATCCGCCCGTGCCTGCGCACCGCCCGCGCCCGTGGGGCCCTGCCCGGCTCGACTGTAGAACTCTACTGCCAGCTCTGTCACATAGCGGCACGGTTACGGTACGGTTAAGGCACGGAATAACATAGCACGTGTGACTGTTCCGTGTTGTAATTCGCTTGTTATGTACCGTGACCATTTGCGTGCTATAATTATTTTTTTTTAATTTGGCATAGCACGGCACAGCACGTGGTCACGCGAGTCAAATGTAATTATGACCGTTAGGTCTTGATTAAATGAAGAATAAACTAACGTAAATTATAAAAAAAAATTAAACATGAGAAACGTGACTAGTTACATTTGGTCACGACACGCGAATCATAACATGACTCGCGTGCTGTGACTACCCCTCGACATTTTAGTCACGGCGCCGCATGGGTGACTGTTTACTTGATCACGGTACAACATAAAATGAGACCAAAGTCACTACGTATTAGTCAAACTAGTCGTTTGATTTTAGAAAACAGGATGGACTTTCTTGCAATTCATTCTGAATACAAGGTTAATTATCTTGCATTTAATATATTTGTTTCTATACTAATTAAAAAATATCAGAGATTGTTGTCAAACTAATTTAATCAATGATAATAATTATTGTTAAATATTTAAAAAAAAAATCGGGATGGACAAAAAGTTTCAAAATGATGAGCGCTTTTGTCTGTTGTTCAAGGAAAAGGCAGAGAAATTTGTATACTAGTTGCATTAATATATGACATAACTAATTAATTAATGTATTAATTAATTAATTGAAAAGGACAGCTGTTAGCCGGGAAAGGTGGGTGATTGAGAATTGAGATGGACATGTGGCTAGGTGGGATCCGGATCTGCTGCCATTCTTTACTCATAAACATTACTCTAAAATCTTTATTTTTCAAATCCAACTATGAAATTGTTTTGAGATTCGTGCACAGAAAAATTAATTATTTTGAGATACGTGCACAGAAATCATTAGACGACTAGTTTTGAAAAAGTATGGATTTTAGAATTACTGTTCATACCATTTGGATCGCAGCATATCTCATTTTGGCTAGGTGACATTTTGTGCTTACCATTTCTTACGAACTCGTATCTTCTGTATTAACCTTTTGAGTTAATATTTTTAAACATAATCAATATAGTCGTTTGATGTTAGAAAACATGATGGATTTTCTTGCAATTCATTCTGAATGCAAGTTTAATTATCTTGCAATTAATATGTTTGTTTCTATACCAAAAAATATCATATATTCTTGTCAAACTAATTTAATCAATGATATTATTTTTAAATATTTTAAAAAAATCAGGATGGACAAAAAGTTTCAAAATGATAAGTGCTTTTGTCTCTTGTTCAAGGAAAAGGTAGAGAAATTTGTAAACTAGTTGCATTAATATATGACATAACTAATTAATTAATTAATTGAAAATGACAGTTGTTAGCCGTGAAAGGTGGGTGATTGAGAAAGAAAGCCGTACAGCCATATATCCGGAATAAAAACCATAGAAAGAAAGAAAAAAAAAAAGAGAGAGAATAAAATAAAGAAAAAAATTAAGATTGTTACCTTTAAAATTGGGACAAAATAAGTTTTAATTTCAGCGAACCGATAATTATTATTTGAGATTTTATAAAAATCATAGAAACTGAGTTGCTAACTCGGTCTCGAACTTCTTTTTTTACCATAGATTGAGTTGGCAACTCGGTCTTGATATTTTTTCAGTTTATACGAAAAAATTGTAAAATTGTGTAGCTATTGATGTAATATTAGTTTTTTCAAGCCAGACTGAATTGAATTGGAAAATCTAAATGGAAAATTAATCTAAACTTTATCAAGAAAGTTTATTAATCTAAAATTTAGAAGAAACGAAAATTCCAGGTCAGATCTATGACCCATACGAGACTCTTCATTTATTTATTTATTTTATTTGATCAATTTTTCGGACCAATCACATCTTCCAACCGATTATTTCTCTTTCTAGCGGCCCCATTTCCACTCTAACCAATCCTCTCTCCTTTTTTTATTTTCCATACAAGTTGACCCAACTCATAACCTTTTTCGCCTTCTCTCATTTTCTCCTCCTTATACACTCGTCACGGAACGCGTATCCTCGGTGTTAATTAAAAAAATAATCTTTTGAGTAACGAGTCTCGAAACAAATCGGTTGAGATTTATTACTCAAAAAATTCCCTTTTGAGTTTGCAGAGGATACGCGTTCCTCGTCACGTGACCATCCTCTCCTCTCAACAACGACTTCGCACGCATCGTCCCACGCGAGCTACGACTTCTCCGAGTCTAGGCCACTAAGTCGTCCTGACTGAGTCCGAATCTGCTGCGATTTTTCACTCAGTAGCCTACGATTCCTGCTTTTTCAAATCCAACTGTTGAATTGTTTCGAGATTCGTGTAAGAAAAATCAGCTGCTTTGAGATACGTACACGAAATTATTGGACGGCTAGATTTAAAAAACAGAGATTTTAGGGTTACTGTTCATCCTTTTAGGATCGCAGCAGATGTCAATTCGTCCTGACTACATAACCGGTCACTTCAGTTCTCTCTCTAATCTTTTGCTCTATATCTCTCTCCAGAATTTTCTCTATCTCGGTTTTCTCCTCTCTTTCACTCTTGACTGTTATGCACTCTCCTCTCCCCCTCTTGAAAGTTGAAAGTCTCCTGCTCTCTTTTCCACTTTTCCTTTGTTTTTCGAGGAGTTTGAACTAAACTTGATTTCGGGTGTGACTTGAATTTCCTTCTTGCTTCCTTGTTGACTGAGCAACACGTGAGGAGCTGACAGCCACTGCCGAGGCAGGAAAGGTGCGAGTTCGAGCAAGTCTTGAGGAAGGCGGTGACTGCCGCAACCCTGGTACCGACGGTGGTCAAGCTAATTAAAGAAATTTCGGTAAATTATCAAAGGCTTTGATTTCTTTCTTTTCGTTTTCGAATGTGTGTGGTCTGAGCTTTGTCGGCTCTTTGCTTGTGGTTTGGAATGTGAAAATAAATCACTTAATTCTTTTGAAATGTGTTATGATGAATTGCTTCATATTGAGGCTTTGATTTCTTGAAGTCCTTAGAATTTTGAGTTGTGGAATCGATGACTTTGAATTGTTAAACCCACCCTCTCTGATCTATGCGATGCTAGTAAATGAGAAATTTCGATTGTGAACTATTGTTGTTCTTGTGCTTTACTTGCTTAGATTGAGGAATTTCGGTTTAGAATGACTTGTAAGCTAATGGATTTTGCGATATTGGGTCTAAATCCCAAATTACCTGACAACCCTCTACATCCTCTCTGTCTGTTAAGCCAATCTGTAGCTGGTACCACTGTACCAGTTCCGTACCATTGTTTTCTGATTTTGGTACGATTCTGGTAACTAACAAGGACCCATACGTAATTTTGTGAATCTGGTAAATTCCTCTAGATAGAGGGGCTGGTTGTAAATGTGTTAATTTTAAAACTCCTAGGACCGAATTGCTAATATTTAAATTAAAGGAGCTTAATTGCAAAACTAAGGAATTTTGAATGTAAGGGTTCGGCCGAAAATGTAACAGAATTTGAATTGATATTTAATTGATATTGGGTTAGGCCTTTAAAGGCTTAATTGAAAATCCAAATTGAATTGATTAAGCTTAGGCCCAGTCCGAAATTAAATAAATAGGAAAGAGCTTTGTATTTCATATTAGGCTGTCCAAGCCCAGATGAATTGTATAAAAAAAATTAAAACTTTGTAATTTGATTTGGGCATTTTAGTATTGGGCCGAAAATGACTAAACTAAGGATTTTATTTAAAAATATGATTGGACTTTAGTTGTAAGCTAAATTTTAATTATACAAAATTTGTAAATGAAAGGTGCTTAATGCTCGGTAGGTCGAAATGTTAAAAATAAATTATTAAAAATGATCAAGATTAAAAATGCAACTAAGTGACAAATTAATTAATTATAAGAGATAGCATTAGTTAAAAGTAATTTTCTTAAATTTGTAGATATAATTTTTAGTGATCTCTATGTCAGTTTGGAACCTATACTAATTAGGGTTCCTCTGCTAAGTGCTGAAATCAATTGTTACTGTTATAATAAAAACTTTTGCTGCTGTATGTGGCGTGTGGCCACTGTGTTTGTATTATAACTGATTTTTTTGTTGCTTTGTTGTTTTCATCATTTGCCAATTTTTACCAAGCAGGGATCTCAGTTTGGTGTTTCCTATTATGAGCCTGATATATATTGTAAAAAATATAGATGGGCCCACCCCTACATTATTTTTGAAACCTTCTTTTTGTCTTTTACTTTTTTGAAAGAAAAGATATATATTCTCAGCTTTAATTATGCCTCCACAAACTCAACTTTAGACAACTGAGCCTCACATGTCAGGACCCTAGCGTCGTGGAACTGATTCTCATGAGTATTTTAACTTCTCTCATTTTCTCTTTATTATATACCCTGATTGGATCACCTCTTGATGTAGAAAATAGTGCATTTTTGTTAATATGTTCTTTTTAGTCTGTTTATAATTAGGCAATGTATTTTAATGCTTTTTCAAAAAATAAAAAAATGTAATCAATTAAGAAAATGGTAGCTGCAATAAAATTTAGATATAATTTTTAGTGGTCTCTATGTGATCAGTTTGGTCTATTTTGCTGAGTGTACGTTGAAATGAAATTGAAAGAAATTGTGAGAACTTTTAAGGTATATATCAATTAATGTGTCTTGTGTTTCCCAGGAAAATTTGAAGAAAATAAAATGAACAAAGAATGAGAAAAATAATTGGCTATTTTTCATCATTTATCTAACATATTTTTCAGTTGTATATATAATTCTGTGGGACGTGCGCCTATTGTGTTTGCATCGTAACTTGTGTTTTGTTGCTCTATTGTTTTCATCATTTGCCAATTTTTACCGAGTAGACATCTCGAGCTCGTCTCAGTGAATAATTAATTTTGTACTGCTCAGTTTGGTGTTTTGTGTTAATTGTGAGCTTGATATATGATCTTGTGAAAAAAATAGCTGGCCCATCCCTGCTTTATTTTTGGTACTATTTTTTATGTTTTATCTTTTTTAAAAGAAAATATATATATTCTCAACTAGAGTAATATTAATATATTTTTTACTTATAAATATATATATTTTTTCTCTAATTGTTTTATTTGACGCGCACAGAGTATTCGATGAAATGAAATGTCCTAGCAAATTTTTGTAAGTTCCATTTATAGGGTTCAAACTAATTAACATCAACAAGATAAACCAAAATCCACACCGTGTGTTAACAGAAGTATTATATTATTGGATAAACCAAATTAAATTCACACCGTGTGTTAATTTTTTTCCATTGTTTATCAATACACTGTTAACAAGTTATAAGCAGTATATGCCGTTCCATACCTTACTGAATGTTACCTTGTTATGTTTTTTCTCTTGTTTATCAATACACTGTTTTTACTTGAATTTTTACTGGTACAATTGTTCACCCAGTTTGTAGGTAACTTGAAAGATGGCCGAGGGAATAGTTAGTTTTGTTTTGGGTAAGCTGTCGGATACTGCTGTTCAGGAGGTTTTACTATTACATGGTGTCGGCAAGCAAGTGGAGAGATTGAGTCGTGAGCTCAGTTGGATTCAATCTTTCCTAAAGGATGCTGACATGAAGCAGATTATTAATGAGGGAGAAAAACATTGGGTCAAGGAGGTCAGAGATATTGCTTACGACATAGAAGATGTAATAGACAATGCCATTTTCTTGGAGGTTCCCAAGAACCCTTCAAGAGGATGTTCTCGAATTGTTGGGGCTGCTAAAAGAATGTGGAGGAAATGCAAAAAGCTCCCGGCTTTGCACAACCTCGCCGATGAGATGAATGAGATTCTGGCACGGATTCAGGAGATCAAAGCCAGTAGAGAGACATATGGAATCAACTCTTTGGGTGAAGGCAGTGGAGTGCAGCCGAGGCTACCGATCAGGCCCCCTGTGCTACCTAAGATTGATGATCCTAATGTTGTCGGCTTCGATGCTGACAGGGACAACATGGTAAAGAAGTTGCTTGACACAACCACTAAAAGGCGTGCTGTCATCTCAATTGTGGGACCTGGTGGGCTCGGAAAAACAACTCTTGCTCGAAAAGTCTACAATAGGTAAATATGATTATATGCAGCAACTGTACGTGTCAAAAATAGCTTAATTAATAATATGATATTTCTAGTCTTTCTTGAAAAGTACTATATATATATATATATATATATATATATATATATATATATATATATATATATATATATATATATATATATTGAAACCATAGTTTTCTTTTCATATACATAAATATATCATAAGTTCTTTTACTCATTCTGCACAAATTTTGTCCAAAAAAATATTTCCTGGTGAAATAAGGTTATAAAATTTTGCAATGCATATATTGTTGATAACTTGGATAAAGAAGTTAACTTGATCTATCGTGTATCTTTAATTTAAACCCAAGTCAATTGAAACATTCCCTGAAAATATGGCTTTTGAAGGCAAAATTCCCATATATGCATTGCAAAATTTTAAAGATTTTCACTTCAAAAACATTATGTATCGCATACGCACCTCAGAAGTTCAGATTCATTAAATTTACCTGTTCATTTATTAGTATCATTAGATTTTACCCAGACCAAGTTTTCTGTTTGTAGTTAAATAAGAAAATTACCTTCTACCCTAATGTCTACCTAATTTCTTCCCGAAATACAATAAATTAATGCTAATTTTTTTAGAATTATGGTTAATCTTGTGAATGTTTTACAGAGAGTTCTGTTATCTTTTAATTGTGATATTTTTACTTGTTGATACTTTGGTAGAGTTTTACAAAAAAAAATAGTATTAGAGAATAAGGAGAGATGCCAAACTAAATTCCCATATGCAGATCGACTAGATGATTAGACAGCTAAAACTAAAATACTCTTGTCAAATAAATAAAGAGTGAGAACCAGACTCTATGATAATATATATGTACAAATTATAAGAGCAGAGGAATGCAATATGATCCAAGCTATCTGCTTTTTTTTTTTCTACAGCACTGATGTCAAGAGATGGTTTGACGTTTGCATATGGGTAACTGTCTCTCAAGAGTTCAATCTAATGGATATTTTGAAAAAGATAATAGAGCAAGTTGAGCCTCTCCCTCAAAACTACCTAGAAGGTGGACAAGAGTATTTACTTACAAAGCTTTGCAAAACTCTTAATGGTGAGAAGTACACTGTAGAAGACCATTTACGTCCAAACTATCATGACCCTCAAACATTGCCAAAAAAGTACCTTCTAGTCCTAGATGATATGTGGAGAGATGATCTATGGACTCAAATTGGTGTTCTGCTACCTGATGCCAAGATTGGAAGTAGAGTAATCGTAACTAGTAGAAACCAAAATATTATTGATGAAGCTGAACCATATGAACTTCCATACTTAACTGAGGAGCCGAGCCTAGAGCTTTTGATGAAAAAGGCTCTGCCTAATCAAGATTTGAGTAAAGGGTATCCCGTTGAACTGAGTGAGGTTGGACAACAACTTGCTAAAAAATGTGATGGATTGCCTCTTGCATTGTTAGTTTTAGGAGGTCTATTATCAAAAAAACCTGCAAATCATGCTGCTTGGAGTAAAATGTTGCGAACTATTAACTGGGGTACTGATGGGAGAGACTGTACTGACATCTTGGCCACCAGCTACGATGACTTGCCATTTGTTCTTAAATCTTGCTTCATGTACTTTGCGGCTTTTCCTGAAGACCATGAAATTCAAGCTCAAAGATTATTGCAGTTGTGGGTTGCTGAGGGATTCATACCGACAGAAGAATCCAGAACATTCGAGGACACTGCTGAGAGCTACTTAGAAGAACTAGTGCAAAGGTATACATGCTTCAATAGTTTTACATTCTATTACAGATTCATTATACTTACTATTTGATATTATTTTTTTAGATAAGATATCCTACTTTTTAAAATTAATTGGCTCTTTAAAAGTCAATTCATATTCATGACTAACATTTTTCTTATAGTTTAAGTATTTATATTTAGTTCAAATACACTTGTTAGTCGTATTCATGCCAACACTTTTCATATAATACAGAGGATCCCATTTAATTAATCTTCTAATTTATTCAACAGAAGCTTGGTTCAAGTATCAAAGAGAGATCTCGATGATTCCATCGAAAGTTGCCGTATACATGATCTCCTTCGTGAACTTGCAATCCAAAAGGCCAAGGAGGATAACTTTCTCACAATTTGCTCAAACCCTGAAAATTGGAAGAGCAGCGCCAAGGCACGTCGTGTAGCAGTACATTACTCGGGTTGCGGTGAATTGATGGAACATGCAAATCCAAATCTCCGTTCTTTGTTTTGCTTTGAGGGTCAAATGCCAAATTGCTCTCAGCAAAGGCTGCTTAAGGTGCTTTGTCAGTTCCCAATGGAATCGAATGATTCGGTAGATTGCGAGTATTTTCATGGACTGAATCAATTAAGGTATTGTTGATTTTTGCATAATATAACAGTGAAGTGATAAATAGAGAGTATGATGAATTGTTTGTTTTTATTGCAATTTCCGTATCAAAGTTTTTACAGTGAGGCTCTATATAGCCAATTTTTATCTAGTTCCTAACGGTTACATAACGGTCAAATAAAAAGATGGAGTTATTTTTTTTATTAATTAGTAACTCTTTTTTTCTAATAAAAGGTCAATGATGAAAATACCCCTAATATGTCTGAGGTCTAACTGGTGCTCTAATTATCTTGTTTCTCAACACTACCCCTCCTGTTAGGGTTGTAAATGTTGATCAACTCTATCTTGTTCATGTTTTCTTCAAATTGTCTTGGATCTAATCTCTTTATATAGATATCAGCCAAATGGTCTTTACTTTTTACAAACTAAGTTTCAATTTTCGTTGTTTGAATTTTTCTCTAATAATGTGGCAATCCACCTCGATTTGTTTTGTTCTCTCGTGAAATACCGAGTTGGATGCAATATGTCGTGCCGCTTAGTTGTTGCAAAATATTTTCTTGTACCGTTCCACAGTACCATCAAAATTATACTTAATTTTATATACTCATTTACAACCTATGGTTTTTTTTTAATCTTTTGGTAATTCTCACGGCCTTGAGCCAAACCGAGTTGTTTATGGCTTCAAGGTAATTATTTAGTTCTTCTTCATTTGAAATAGAGGTAAAAAATATTTGGTGTGGAGAGAAAATATTTTTATAGAAAATGAAGTTTTGAATAGGATATTGTACCTCGTATGTCACAAAGTCCCTTAACCTTGTTGTTGATTGAATTGTCCTTGATGATCTTCTTAATAGTGTATTTTCCACACTTGTTTCTTCAATGTTTTCATCTTCCTCTTTGTTTTGTGAGATTTCTTTTATCTCACTTTCATCTTATACCAGAGTGGTATTTCTATATGTTTGGTATTTCTAGATATTAATACACTGGTATTACCAACTTGTGGTAATACAAATATGTTTGGTATTTCTAGGATATTGATTTTATTATCCACATCCTTGTAATATGGCTCATTTTCGAGAAATGTTACAGACCCAAAAATATAGTACTAGTGATTAATTGGATCATAGCATTTATAACCATTTTTTTGTAAAAAATATCCCAAAAAAATAGTTTTAATTTGACATATAATGCAATTTATGTTGTTTGTTTTTGTGAACAAATTAAAACATGTGCACCCAAATATTCTCAAATGATTCATTATATTTTTTCTTTATTAAAGGACCTCAATGAACTTTTAAAATTTAAATTGGCACTAGGCAATCTATTTATTAAATATGTGGAGGAGTTCCAATGCGACCAAAAATTATATACTTCCATTTGACCAATCTTTATCCCTTTACTCATTTTCAAAGTCAAATTATCGACCGAACGCTCAACATGATCTTCACAATGAAATATGCTTGGAGACCAAATTTTATATTTTTTTACTATATTTTAAGATGTAAAATATGCTTCAGAACATTTGTTTGATGTAAAATTCATTTTTTTGAAGAAATTTGCAAAAAATTATTTATAAATTTCATTCCATTATCTGATCTAAATATTTTAATTTTTGCATCATATTGATTATCTATAAAGTTATAAATTCGTGAAAGTGAGAAAATACTTCATTTTTATTTTTTAGTAAATGTAAAAACAGTTACTTTAGAAAAATCGTTTATAAAAATTACAAAATATTGGTATTCATTAAATAATTCAATTGGATCAGGTCCCCACTCAAAAGGTTTCTCACTTTTACTATTTGATAGATGAAATGGTAATCTAGTATGTTTTCCTAATTTACATACTTCACTCCAATTTTGGAAAATCACGAATATATTTAAGGATTTTATCGGAAGATTGTCCTAGTCTTTTATGCCAAAGATTTTCTAAATTCTCTTATCTTCTAATATTTACATTGAATTTTTCATAATTTAAAGGGTAGAGTCCATTTTCTAAAAAATGTTTGCCAATTGTTTTTTTGGTTTCCCAATTTTTAAATATTACATATTTGAAGAAAATATTGCATTACAATTTAATTCTTATATTATTTTTTTAATTGAAATTAAATTTGTAGAGAAACTACTTGTATATCTTTTATATTTTTTTTGAAAAAATATTACATACTCCCATGCCATAAATTTTGGTTTTCATACCATTTGCAACAATAACATATTGGTCATTTTTGGATAAATATTGAGTGAGTCTATGGTATTATGCATATCATGAGTTGATCCTTAAGACGGATCAATATTTCCGTCCTTCAAATCTTAATGGTGAAGAATTTTACAAACTGCTCATCCTCTAGAAAAGATAAAAAAAAAATACCTCCTCGTCAAATTTTTTGACAAAATGCCCTTGTGGACTCCAAACTTTCCTTCCCTTCCTCTCCCTCTCTCCACGTTACACCGCCCCCCCCCCTCCCCACATTAATTTGAAAACTTTTTATTTTGGAAAGTGCCAAATGAAGAAGGCTTCATTATTACCATTTTTTTCATACCACATTTAATTTTCTAGACATCAAAATAGCGCTATGTTGCATTGATACGGATACGGCTATTATATTTTTTTATTATTTTAATTATGTTATTAAACCAACACCTTTATTATAAGCAGTTTAAAAAATAAGTTAACACTATTGTTTATACCTTCCTCAGTATTATCGAACTTAGGAATCTATTCTAATAATACAGTCGTAAGACGTGCTGATGTATTTGACTATATCTAAAAAGTCCTCAGTAATATAATCCACAATTTGTGAAAAACTTTAGTCTACTAGGTAAGTAGATGAACACGTGCTCATCACCAAACAAGTAATATTGTGTGATCCAATTGTACGGCTACATATAGATTTCTACCCACCTTTAAAGTGAAATTGTGTATTCCAATAATTCATATTATAGACAACCTTCAAAAAGATTACATATTGTTTTTAATTACATTAAAATATAAGCTTACATATTGTTCTTAACACAGAACAAATGTTAAGAAAATACCAGCAAGACTGGTATGAAGGAAAAAAAGATAAAAAAAAATAATAATAACAGCAAGACTGGTACCAAGGGCATATATCCATGTTACAACAAATAAATATAAAAGAAAATACTACTATTCCCTCTATGTGACAAAATATGAAATATTATTTTGTACCAGATAGCCTACTGTATTTGAGAACCCTTTCATCTATAGTGCCCTTTTGTTTATACCCTTTGAAACATTATTTTGTCCAATTCCATTTGTACCCCTAGGTGTCTGTGTTGTTGTTGTTGTGTGAGTCTCTTATAATTGACTGGATGCGATCATACCAATGAATTTGGGTTTAGATCAGGCTAAATTTGTCTGGGCCTCTGACAGAAGGTCATTTTAGACAGAACCTGACAAAAAAAATTCAGTACCATAGCAATCAGTATTTTTTTGTACAAACAGGTCTGATACATATATGAATTGGCTATCAGAAAAACTCTTTTGCACCATACTGAGTTGAAGATTAGTTTAGTTCTTTACATAGAGCAAAGATTAAGTAGTTCAGCTAAATAATATAAAAAAAAACTGACCCAACTAAATTAATTTAAAAAAGTAAGAAACGCTAACTATGTTGTGTTGAAAACTTGAGATGAACAAGCAACTTCAGGTCATACATACAGTAGAGAATCCAAGTTCAAAAATCAAACAAACAACTTCATATCATATCATAAAATAGCAATTAGGTCTTTTAGTCCGATTTTGTATTTCTTGCTTACCAGGTATAAAGCTAAATTTGTGTATACTTTTTTTAATTGGAAATATAGCTAGTGTTCTGGAAACCTTAGTTGAGTTCACCTTTCCCATACGAATATCTACTTATAGACTGAATTTTATATTTTTTTAGAATTTATTTACTACTTTTAAGATAGGTAGAAAATCACTTGATCTGAAATTCTGAACCATCCAAAAGCAGTGATTTTCTATCTATCTTAAAAAATAGTAAAAAAATTCTAAAAGAATATAAAATTTGGTCTACAAGTACATATTAATATGAAAATCGTTTTGAACAGTTTGGATTGACTGTTAGAATTTTGAAAATGAAAATATTGATCCGTATTACGTACGGACTAAATCGTGATATGAATAATACCATAGACTCACTCATTAATCTTTGATGCAAAACATGTGGTCGGTGCATTTTGATTTTTTGAACAAAGATTTATAGAGTTTGAAGCAATACGACAACATTTTGGGAGTTGTTGTTGAGCCAACCGCATGAAGTAGAATCCGTTGCATCCTGATTGCATAAATTCATTCTTCTTTGGTTCGCTGGATTAGTTGCCTCACTTGATCTTGGTTTTCTTGGACTGGGTTACTCAGACCTGTTTCACCTTTTTTTCTCATAATATTCCCTTGAAATGGAGACCTCCATTTTCTGACCAAATGGAGATGATGTGTCTCTTTCATTAAACTATTTTTCTTCTTTCTATTCCTGAGAGTCTCTTTCATTTTCTGTTTCACTTGACCAAATTGAGAATCTCCTTCCCTCTCTGTCGTTCTTCTTTTTGGTCGGAGAGGAGAATGCAAGAACCAACATCGATATTGGGTATGGCTATCTTTTCTGCAATTTGTAAACCTATCAAGGTGATTTTGGTGATTAGTGAGGCTACGGTTTTGGGATTTTGGTGTGTAGACTCGATCTTTTGTTTTATATGGCTGTTGAACACTGATCCTAATCTCTCGGTTATGGATTTGATCAATTTTCTTGCTTGTTGGAGCATCTCAGGTTGGTAAGCCATAATTGCTGTTATTTAGGTTTGATCGTATTTTTCTAAGTTTCTGGTATTTTGCTGGTACCTGTTATTTGGTATTGGGTTTCTGGTATTTTGCTGGTACGGCACTGCCCCTTTTCTGGTTTTACTAATATTTTTGGTACTGAACTAGATAAGAACAAACATTCTTGTTATTTTTCTGGTATGGTTGGCTGCCTTGTGCAGCTCTTGGTGGCCATTAAGGCACTTAGTTTATTTTCTTTAATCAGGTTATCAAACCATGGACTCTGATATGATATTGATTTTTGCGGAACAAAACAATGAAGTGATAAATAGAGAGTATGATGAATTATTTGTTTTTATTGCAATCTAAGTATCAAAGTTTTTAAACTGAGGCTTTATAAAGCCAATTTCTATATAGTCCCTAATGGTTACATAATGGTCAAATAAAAAGATGGAGTTGTCTTTGTTTTATTAACTAGTAACTTTTTTTTTTTTCTAATAAATGGTCAATGACGAAAATACCCCTAATAGGTCTGAGGCCTAACTGGTGCTCTAATTATCTTGTTTGTCAACAGGTATTGCCAACTTCATGAGAGATTGAGTAGTAACAGAAGATCTTTTGAGTCGTTCATTGGCGGCCTGAAATTTTTGGAGACCATTGATTTCCGTGCACTAAATGATCATGGCGACTTGCCTGATGATATATGGAATGTGAAAACACTTAGGCATGTGATGCTAAATTTTCTGAATTATACCTCAGGACCCTCATCATCTACTGACCTAAAAAATCTGCAGACGCTCTTGAATGTGAAGAGCAGAGAGTCATGGAATGCACAGTTACCTAAACTACCGAATGTGCGCGATTTAGATATCGAAGTGGAGAGCTCGTTTTCATGGGATTTAATGGCCAAGTTGTTTGATACACTGAATCATCTAACCCGTCTTGAATTACGAGGCAGTGAAGTGCCACAAACAATAGTGGAGATGGAAAGGTTTCCATTTTATCAGTATTTACAATATCTGTATCTAGAAGAGCAGTCCTCACCCCCCAACAAGTTGTCACCTGTGGTTGGCATGTTTCCCATCCACGTCACACAGCTTACACTCTGGGATCTCCATTTCAAGGAAGATCCGCTGCCAGTGTTAGAGAAGCTTCGCAGCCTCAGGTTGCTCTTGTTGGTTGGAGAAGAAGTGAATCGAAAGATGAACTGTTCTGCTGGTGGCTTCCAACGGCTACATGAGTTGAGATTTGTGAACCTAACCAATCTAGAAGAATGGGAGATAAAGGAGGGTGCCATGCCCATACTTAAGGAACTGCAACTAAACAGTTGTGAAAAACTAAGGGTGCCTCTCGGGCTTCAGTATCTGTCCAACCTCAAAGAACTTACCTTATTTGGCTGCAACGAATTACAAAATCATGAAGATGAGATCCGCAACGACATCTGCAAACATGTTCCCGACATATATATATGATATGGCCAGCTTCGATATGTAGAATGGTTTCCTTTAATTTATTTGTGTTAGTGTTTCGATCATTTCCGTACTGCTATCATTTTTGTTCCTTTTAATTTGTTTGTTTGTTGTATGGTTTTATTCTGGAGTTGTTGAATATGTTTTGAAATCTACAAAAGACAGAAGATTATGTATTTTACTTATAACTGCCAAAATTGTTTTCTTTTCCTTTTAATTTATGTTTTCAAATAAATGATTCTATTTCGATATAGTGGTGCACATATTTTGCTGAGGTCCCCTCTAGATATGTATTTCAAAGATAAAAGACAAAAAGACTGTATCATGTTGATTTGCTTCTAGTTGCTAATTTTTTTATTTTATTAATTACAAATTTTAAAATATTCTTCTAGAAAGAAAAAAAAAACCTCAATTTTAAATTTTACCTCATAAACATGTTATCAGTTCGAGCAAAAAAACGAAAAGAAAAATTAAGGGACGATATATGGAAGTCTGGTTCATTTTTCTATATCACAATTTCAGTTTTTTTTTTTAAATTTGAAATTTTCCTTAATACTATTTTAAAAGTTCTGATTCAATAAACTAAAAGAAAAATTCTAGCGTATATCAAACTTTTATGTCCATATATTAAAAAAAAAATTAGAGTGGGGCTATGGTAATATGCATAAAGTAATTATACTAAACATTTAATACGACTAAAATCTTTTTCTTCTTCAGTATTTGATGAATAATTAACTCTACATTTTCTTTTTCTTTCAAACTAAAACATAAAAACTTAGTTTCAATTCTCTCTGTAATTATATATATGTTGGAGAAATTTAATTAACAAAAATAACTCAATTGGAGATGCTTTAGCTTGGGCATGCTTACACTCTGATCGGAACTAAGAAGTACCAATTAAAATTCAATTCAATTCAATAGAGATGACTTTAGAAACAAATTATAATTGAATATTTCTGATTGGAAAGAATAGTTTGAACGACAAGAATTCATTTGGCAAAACAAAAACAAAAAAACAATTCTTATAATTTTCCAAACACAAACAAAAAAAAATAATGACAACAAACACATTCCATTTAAATATTTTATTTTGGGTCATGGCTAATCATCTTATCTTCATCAGACGTCCATTTGATTAGATTGATAACTTTTTGTCATATGATCTGCATAATATGATGATCATATAATCCAAATGATAATCTTATATCAGTAATTAATGTCTCTTATTAATTATTGTTGAGTATTTATATATAGTTTTTTTTATGTCAATTCTATAATCTTTTTCGCTTTTAAATTTATACTCAATGCTCAAAAGGATGTGGCAAGCTTACAGTCTACCGAGGTCGAACACAAAGACAATGAGAAATAATATTTTGAATTATTATAAATTAAACTAGAAAATGCTATTAAAGTAAATGGAGGAGTTTGTTGCAATTTTATCCTAATTTTGGGCTCAATGCGTGAAGGGAGGTTTATTGTGACAAATTATAAAGTAAGAAAAAAATTTGATTGTGCACTGATTATTTAAAAACAGGCTCTGGAAATAGCACTACCCTTATAAAAAGGGAACTCCCCTGATAAAAAGAGAGTATAAGCTGGACAAGCAGGCCTTCTGCCATTAGTTGGGACTTGGGACGGGCCGTAGATTTGTGCTTTTTGTGTGAAGTCTGCTTTAGTTTTTAAGCCTTCTCCAAATATATTACGAAATACCTACCAGGCCGGGCTGCTAACGAATAAGGTTATACAAATTGTAGGTGTCCCAGCGTTAAACAAGGTCATAATTTGTATGATGTTGCTAATTAATACCATAAAGTGATATAGATAGATTTGTTAAACCGTCATTAAAGATATTATTTTTTTTCTTTATCCAAAGGCTTCCTTCTCTGGTAGATGGAATTATATTTTGTCAAGCGAAACAGGTTTTTTTTTTATAGGATAATTAAAAAACATAGTATAAATACAATACTTTGTGCTAAAAAAAGTTCTGCATTAAACAAAAGTAAATCATGAGAAGTTATTCTTGTTAATATTATATTTCAAAAAATTGTACGGTTGGAATAATTGCAAATATCTATATCAGTGGATTAAATCTCTATTGATTGTTGGGGAGGGGGGACGTAATTAAATTTGTGTGAATATTAATCATAATGTTAATTACATATTGAAGGGCGGTGGCAGAAGGTACACAGGATAAGTTAAACAAATAATTAAAATTTAAACACACATCAAATCCACCTATTCTGATATGCACGCCAGTCATAAACAAATATAAAAGTTATTACTTTCTTTGTGCCAATTACTTCAGAGTTGGTTCTTCCGGGTTGTTGACCTGTTCTTTTCTTTGGGCCAACCTAATTCGATTTCTCCGTGACAACTTAAACTTGCTTTTGGTGTGCCTAATTATTCCCTTCTTTTGACATCTAATTAAGTCTGTTGATGAATCTCTCTTGTCAGGAGCATGCTGCCTGATTTGATGCATCAGACTAATTGTATAAGATTATATATGTGGATGATTTCACTTAAAAAATTTAAAATATTACAAAGTCTCTGACATCAGTTGATAACACAAGAGTTCTTACTAGTGTCTCTGACATCCAACATCATGCTTTTCACTAAAAATTATGGGTATGATTTCACTAAAAAAATTTAAAATATTAGAAAGTCTGAGAACAAATTATTACAAATTATTTTTATTTTACCGGCAAGTAGGCGGCTGTTGAAACGAATGAGAGAGAATGATTTTCGAGAATGTTTGCGAGGAAGGATTATTGTCAAATTATAAAATTCTGAATACAATTACATTCGATTGGAAAATTCTACGAAAATGTCCTTATTTTGCAAATATTGAAACAATAAAAATCCTTTATTCTAATTTTTTTCAACAAAATGCCTGTCCATGCATTAATTTAGATTTTGACCTTCCTTATTTTTTCATATCTTTTAAAATTTAATTTCAATTTATGTAAATTTTTTTTATAAATGTAACATTAAATATATAAATAAAGTTAGCTTCACATTTTAAAACATAGCTAGAGTTTATAGTTTCAACTTGTTGAAAAATTCTGAAGTTAAAGGAATGTTACTTTCAAGGAATATAACTACCAGTTTATAGTTTCAACTTCTTGAATGTTACTTGATGGAGCAGAAGTACAAAAAACATCAAGTTTTGAAAAATACACATTATATTTTTTATAAATATAATTTGATAAAGTTAAAGTCAAAATCATTGAAAACAATATACTTCACGAGTAGACAGCAACATAGCCGTAACCTAACCCAAATCAGTATATGTACTTGAAAATACATATCAGAGACTAAATTCTTGTATTGTATCAGTTCGGCACACTTTTCCGAAACATATGTACTTGAAAATAGCCTTTGATACACTACAAGAATTTAAATAAAAAAAATAGAAACTTTTATTGATGGAGTTAAATTGTAAATTTCATTCTTACACCAAAAATAAATGTTAAATTAATGATAAAAATAAACTCGTTTGAGAAGACACGTAATGTAATTTCTTCGGCAGCAGAAATTGAACTTTTACTTAAGACAAAAATAATAATAATTTTTTTCTTTTTGTTATATATTAAAATTAATCACTTTTTCTTACATAAAAGATACTCTTTCTTTTGTGCATCAGCAATCAACAGTGTATTTTAATTTAAAGTTTAAATGGTTAAATTAATATGCAAATGGGCCACTGAAAAAACCTACGTAGGTCCTTTAAATTATTGGATCCCACTTTTAAATCTTCATTCTTGCTTTTTTTCTCTTCCATGATGCCATTCTGTGACTTGCTTCCTTTAATATAACAGATGGAAAGATCTGGACCGTTAATTCAATAAAAAAAGAAGGACGAATATTTGGTGAATGTAACTGAATTATGGAATAGATAGAACTTTTCCAGAATTAAGCTGTTTTAAATTTTATTTTTGTTGAATGTTACTTAGTGGAGCAGAAGCTAGCTGAAACTATAAACTGGTAGTTACATTCCTTTTTCAATTTTTTCTTACTTCAATTTTATTTTTGTTGAATCTATTTGAATGATGGAACAGTCGTTGGAAAGATTTAGTTTTTCTAAAAGTAGTTGAATTATTTTTGGATGACTTGATTTATCAGAACCAACTATATATACAGCTGATGGTATTGATTATTATACTGCGGTTTTGATTATTCTACTTCTTACAATGTCCTCGATCGGTTTAAGTTATTTTGTTTTCATATTCTTTATTTTCACCTACGTACGTACAAAATAAATATTAAAATATTAACGTGAGTTTTCATTCATTGAATTTTATTATTATTATGTTTATTTCAAAATCAATTTTTTTTTCAGCAAAGAGATTGAACATTATACTCATTTTAATTAGTTACCAGAAAATTTGCCGTGATTTTGCATAACATTGTGGTTGATATTTGCTTGGCACGCCGTGTCCTGAAGTCATGCCTATGTACGTATTAACCGCGCGTGTCAAGAAAAAATACATCATACATGACATGTGTTCAACATGCTTTGGCCTATGTTATGCTTACATAGTACATACATATTTCATTCTCAATAAAGAGATGCATATATGTTTACCTTATTTTAAAATTAATATTGATTTTACAGATTTAATATTAACTACCAAATTCTAGTTAGATTGTTGAGATAATACTCTTGTTACATATATAAATTTCGCATAAAAAGTTTCATGCAGTCTTAAATATACGGTTCCAAATATGCGGCCACATATTGGTCTGCATATGTCCGCATATTTGTCCGCATATTGGTCCGCATATTTATCCATTCAGTCTCAAATCCGCATATATAAGTCCGCATGAGATAATACTGTACAAGTCAACTAATCAAAGAAATATATTTTGATAAAGTGATGTTGCCATCCAATATAATTTTTAAAGTTATCTCAAATTTGATTTTCTTTAATTTATTGTAAATGGCTTGGACTTTGGAGTGTCCACCATGAACTTCAATTATGCTTTTCTTTTGGTACCTTTTTTGTGCTACTTTATCACTTTTAAAAGAAAAGTTAATATAAACTCAACTTTAATTATGCCTCCATAAATTCAACTTTAATTTGAAAAAATAAAGTTAATACATAATATTAGACTTCATTTGTTAGAAAAAATAAATCTAGTAATATAAAAAAAAAATCTCAAACCGATATCAATGAGATATATACACAATTAATAAAATATAAAAATCTTAATATGCAATTATATTTTGTAATTGATATAACTGATATATACAGTAATTAATTTTTTATTTTCAAAAATAGGAGAGGGTATGCTTTCGGCTCTAACTTCTTTTATGTGAGAATGCGTTCAGTGTTTAGATTAAAGTCGTTGCTCCAACAATTGTATTGTTTAATTAGTCCGTAGAAAAAGCTTTTGGCAAGTGTTCCTTTGCTAAGTGAAGCAATCATGTGGGAAATAAAAGCATTTAGCAAAGTGCTCCTTTTGCTAAGTAAAAGTAACAATTCTTACACAGATGAAACCGTATCGAATTTGATCAGGTTTGTAAATGTATGTATGGCCCAGTTTGTCTTGGAGCTTTGTAAATTTGTCTTCCTTCTTATTATTAAGTAAAATGCACTAGACAAGCATGTTATAAATATATATATTCTAATTGTTTTGGTTTCTTTTATTTCCCACATGACAAAGAAAAAACAAAATATTGAGTTTTTGTTTATATGTTTGTTTCAATTAATCTGTTTTGTTTTTCATGATTAGGCAATGTATTTTAATGTTTTTGTGGAAAAAATGTAACCAAAAAAATGATTGCTGAAATGAAAATTTTCTTAAATTTGTAGATATAATTTTTAGTGATCTCTATATCAGTTTGGAACGTATACAAAGAGCTCCTTTGTTAAGTGCTGAAATCAATTGTTACTTGTTATAATAAAAACTTTTGCTGCTGTATGTGGCGTGTGGCTACTGTGTTTGCTTTATTGTGTTCATCATTTGCCAATTTTTACCAAGCAGGGGATCTTGGTTTGGTGTTTTGTAGTATTATGAGCCTGATATACATTGTAAAAAAATAGCTGGGCCCACCCCCGCATTATTTTTGAAACCTTCTTTTTATCTTTTACATTTGTTTGAAAGAAAAGATATATATTCTCCGCTTTAATTATGCCTCCATAAACTCAACTTTAGACAACATCGGCTTTCAGCATATATCCCCGACTTGCTTGGTGAAACCAGGTTTGGAGACACAAACAAAGCATCAAAGATTTTGAAGAAAGAAATAGATGTTCAAACTCCAAAGCATTTGAAGACACAAACAAGCCGAGGTATGAGTACGTCCCATTAATTTATTATTCATAAAATTTCTCTGTCATTTAATTAGATGTCTATTAATTGCACACATCTTAATTGTAAAAAACTGTTTCTTCGATTAGAGACCTTTAAATTAGTTAAGTAATAATCAAATTAACATAGTAAATAGTGTGAGTTTTGTAGCTCAAAATTAGTGAATGCATGTGTTTTCAGAGAGGAGGCTACAGAGGAGCCTACCCATGAATTTTTTTTTTTTTTTTTTAGACCCAGTTATAAAAGGATTTGCTAACTTCTGAAAAATGGGTTTGCCTACCCTTGACCCGCTACTCCTCTCGGTTCCAGCCCGAAATGAAGCCCCACACTAAAATTCCATCACTAGCCAAATCCGTACCCGCTAATCTAATTTTTGGTTTGTTAAATTGCAGAGACAGAGAGAGTCACAGGGGAAAAAAAAAAAAATTCAGCGACACTGAGAAGTGTGCTGTGAGCGGAGGAGAAATAGAGGCGGATCACAGAGGAGAAGGTGTGCGCGGCAACTTGAGGAGCTCACTACTGCCACTGGTACGGTACCAAAATCAAACCCTAATATTTTTTTAGTGGTGAATTTGTGTAAATTGATTGGATACTGTTGTTCGACGTAAATTGATTGGGTAAATTTGTATAAATTTGGTACTGTTGTTTAGACAACTGTTGGAAGATTTTTTTTTTTCTCAGTTTAGTTCTAATATGGGGACTTAGATTATTGATATATTAAAGGATTAGGATATGTTACTAATACCCCTAAACAGAAACAAATGACAATAGAATTTCATAGAATTGCTTAAATAGCTTGAATTGTAAATTGAACCTCAACCCGTTAATTTATTTGAACCCGAATTTGATTTTGCCTACTCCTGTTAGCTCCTCGTCACTGTGTTTTGCTGATTAAATGCATGGTTTCATAATTGAAAAAAAAAAAATCTGAATGCATGTGTCCAGGTACCTTTCAATAAATGAATGCGGTGATGGTGAAAATAGGAGAACCGTTGAACTGAATTGATTCAACATGAATATGGTCGGTTGCCACTACTAATCATAATTTGTATATCCTAGTTACCTACCAATATTTCAACCAAAACTGTTGTTGATCAATGAAATTACTGATAATTAGCTGTGATACCTCATGTTGCTTGGGCACATTTATTTACTCATTTTTTAGCAATGCTTTTAAAAAAAAAATTAATATTGTAATTTCATCTCACAAAAATGTACTTTTAATTTATTGATCATTATCTCAAAATGTGAGTAATATCAATATATATTTTTTTTAGTTATCATATAATTATAATACAAACAACATATATCACTTTTGATGCACTTTCAAACTCTTGATTCAGATGTCAGGACCCTAGCCTCGTGAAAGACATGATTCTCATGAGTATTTTTAACTTCTCTCATTTTCTCTCTGTTACCCTGATTGGATCACTTCTTGATGTAAGCTTTTACACTAAATAAACTAGAGAAGACGAGGAATTAATTAATACAAAAATAAGAAAATAGTTCATTTTTGTTAATATGTTCTTTTTAGTCTGTTTATAATTAGGCAATGTATTTTAATGTTTTTTGAAAAAATAAAAAATCTAACCAGTTAAAAAAATGGTAGCTACAATAAAATTTAGATATAATTTTTAGTGGTCTCTATGTGATCAGTTTGGCCTTTTTTGTTGAGTGTTGAAATGAAATTCAAAGAAATTGTGAGAACTTTTACAGTATATATCAATTAATGTTTCTTGTGTTTCCCAAGCAAAATTTGAAGAAAATAAAATGAACAAACAATGAGAAAAATAATTGGCTATTTTTCATCATTTATCTAAAATACTTTTCAGTTGTATATATAATTTTGTGGGGCGTGTGGCTATTGTATTTGTATCATAACTTATGTTTTGTTGCTTTATTATTTTCATCATTTGCCAATTTTTACCGAGTAGATATCTCGATCTCGTCTCAGTGAAGAGAGCAGCTTGGGTCCGATGCCCATCGAACTCAAATTGAGTGCGATGGGTTCCATAACCGTCCGATCTGCTTTGTGCATGTTACTTTAATATCAGTGCAAATTTGTTTTCATATCCGTGCACACGATTATTAAAGCAAATCGGACGGTTATGATCTCATCGAATCCAAATTTGAGTCCGATGGGCATCGGACCCAAATTTGTCCCCTCAGTGAATAATTAATGGTGTACTGCTCAATTTTGGTGTTTCGTGTTATGAGCTTGATATATGATCTTGTGAAAACAATTGCTGGGTCCACTCCCTTGCTTTATTTTTGGTACTATTTTTACCTTTTATTTTATTAATAACCCCCCAAAAAAAGTTAATAAAAATAACCTTAAAATGTTTTTTTTTTTTAAATAACCAAACCATCCGCTTGGGGGAGATCGGGTCTGCTACATTATTTTTTATTGAGATTCAAATTTTTTAGGATCATAATATTTTCATCTAAAAATTGAAAATAAAAAATATTTAATTTTATAGCAAATAAAAATATTCAATCTTACATTATGTCCTAAATTTTTTTTTAATATTTTCAGTTAAAAATAACCAAACCGCCCACCTGGGGGGGGCTCTGGGTCTGCTACATCATTTTTTTTATTATTAAGATTCAATTATTTTAGGATCTTAATCTTTCATCTAAAAATGAAAAATAAAAAATGTTCAATTTTATAGCAAACAAAAATATTCAATCTTACACTATTTCCTCATTTTTTTTTAATATTTTCATTTAAAAATAACAAAGCCGCCACCTGGGGGGAGATCTAGGTCTGCTACATCATTTTTTTTTTATTATTAAGATACATTTTTTTAGGATCTTAATATTTTTATCTAAAAATAAAGAATAAAAAATATTCAATTTTATAGCAAACAAAAATATTCAATCTTACAATATGTCCTCAATTTTTTTTAATATTTTAATTTAAAAATGAGAAATGAGAAATGTTCAATTTTATAGCAAAAAAAAAGTTTAATCTTACACTATGTTCTCAATTTTTCCTTTTAAGATCTTAATATTTTCATCTAAAAATTGGAAATAAAAAGTGTTTAATTTTATTGCAAACAAAAATATTCAATCTTACACTATGTGCTCAATTTTTTAATATTTTTATTTAAAATAGGAAACGACAAGTGTTCAATTTTATAACAAACAACAATGTTCAATATTACACTTGTATATATTTTTTGGACATAGAGACTCTAAAAATAATTTAAATTGTTGTAGACTATTCGAAGGAATAATGTTGTACATAAACAAATTAATTTCTTATTTTATTTGGACAAAGCATCTAATTAAAAAAAAAATTGTTTTTAATTTTAGAATTCCAGTTACTATTTTAATACAATATATTGTTGAAAAACATTATTTGTATTTTTTATCCTAAAAAATATAATAATAAAATAATAAATAATTAAGACCCTACGCTTGTTATATATTTTTATTTTGGCCTACGGGTTGGTGAAGACAATTGAGGACATAGTTAAGATTGAACATTTTGTTTGATATAAAATTGAACACTTTTCATTTCCCATATTTAGATGAAAATATTAAGATCTTAAAAAAAAATTGTGGACATAGTGTAAGGTTGAACATTTTTGTTTGCTATAAAATTGAATACTTTTCATTTTCCATTTTAAATGAAAATATTAAAACAAATTGAGGACATAGTGTAAGATTGAATATTTTTGTTTGTTTTTATTAATTTTTTTAGGGTTATTAATAAAAAAACGGTAATTTTTATGTTTGATCTTTTTTAAAAGAAAATATATATATTCTCAGTAATATTAATATATCTTCTACTTATATATATATATATAGAGAGAGAGTATAACTAGGATGCTCCTAAGTTCACCAAGTTTTTTTGTGAACTTAACTCTAAGACCTATCAAATTGACTTCAAACGATGAATCCAAACCATTGAAATCCTTCTACCTAATGAGTAATGCATCTACATGTAAAAATTTTAAAGTTTTGAATTAATTTAGTATTGAGTCAAGTAGTCAAAATTAGAAGGTTTATAAATTAATTTTAATGCATTCATTTTTTAGACGTTTTTTGACCACTTGACTATATACTAAATTAATTTGAATCTTTAAAATTTGTGCATGTAGACGCATCACTCATTAGGTAGAAGGATTTCAACGGTTTGGATTCATCGTTTGAAGTTGATTCAATATATTTTAGAGTTGAGTACACAAAGAGACTTATGAACTTAGAGCACCCTAGTTCTACTCATATATATATATATATATATATATATATTCGATGAGATGTCCGAGTGACAAATCTGTCCAATTATTGGGTTCCTAGCAAATTTTTCTAAGCTCCATTTATAGGGTTCAAACTAATTGACATCAACCGGATAAACCAAAATTCACACCGTGTGTTAAAAGAAGTATTATATTATTGGATAATCCAAATTAAATCCATATATATAGAACAAGATGTGAGTGATCCTATGAAATCTGTCTGTAAATTAGTTGAAATTAATCCTCCTTTAATGACAGTAAAGAATGATATATATTTGAGTAATCATATAAAGGTGTCGCTGTTAGCATAAGACCCACCAATTAATAGTTCATTCGCTCTTTCTAGCTGTTTGTTTGTATCTTGTTAAATTTCTGTGGGAATTGTTTAATTTTGATGTTGAGGCAGTACGATGTTGGAACCTTACGAGTTGAGCAATATATACCGTTCCATATCTTACTGAATGGTACCTGGTTACGTTAACTTTTTTTCCATTGTTTATCAATACGCTGTTAACAAGTTATAAGCAGTACTATATACCGTTCCATACCTTACTGAATATTACCATATTATGTTTTTTTCCCTTGTTTATCAATACACTGTTTTCACTCGAATTTTTACTGGTACATTGTTCACCCAGTTTGTAGGTAACTTGAAAGATGGCCGAGGGAATAGTTAGTTCTGTTTTGGGTAAGCTGTCGGATACTGCTGTTAAGGAGGTTTTACTATTACATGGTGTCAGCAAGCAAGTGAAGAGATTGAGTTGTGAGCTCAGTAGGATTCAGGCTTTCCTAAAGGATGCTGACATAAAGCAGATTGTAAATGAGAGAGAGAAGCATTGGGTCAAGGAGGTCAGAGATATTGCTTACGACATAGAAGATGTAATAGACAATGCCATTTTCTTGGAGGTTCCCACCAACCCTTCAATAGGAAGCTCTCAAATTGATGGGGCTGCTAAAAGAATGTGGAAGAAATGCAAAATGCTCCCGGCTTTGCACAACCTCGCCGATGAGATGAATGAGATCCTGGAACGGATTAAGGAGATCAAAGCCAGTAGAGAGACATATGGAATCAACTCTTTGGGTGAAGGCAGTGGACTGCAGCCGAGGCTACCGATCAGGCCCCCTGTGCTACCTAAGATTGATGATCCTAATGTTGTCGGCTTCGATGCTGACAGGAAAAACATGGTAAAGAAGTTGCTTGACACAACCACTAAAAGGCGTGCTGTCATCTCAATTGTGGGACCTGGTGGGCTCGGAAAAACAACTCTTGCTCGAAAAGTTTACAATAGGTAAATATGATTATATGCAGCAACTGTACGTGTCAAAAATAGCTTAATTAATAATTTGATATTTTAATCTTTCTTGAAAATTACTATATATATATATAGAAACTTAGTATTATTTCCATATAAATAAATGAATCATAAGTTTTTGTACTCATTCTGCACAAATTTTGTGCAATAAAAAGCTTCCTGTTGAAATAGGGTTATAAAATTTTGCAATGCATATATTGTTGATAACTTAGATAAATAAGTTAACTTGATCTATCGTGTATCTTTAATTTAAAGCAAAGTCAATTGAAACATTCCCTGAAAATATGGTTTTTGAAGGCAAAATTCCCATATATGCATTGCACAATTTTAAAGATTTTCACTTCAAAAACATTATGTATCGTGTACGCACCTCAGAAGTTCATATTCATTAAATTTACCCATTCATTTATTAGTATCATTAGATTTTAGCCAGACCAATTTTCAATTTGTAGTTAAATAAGAAAATTACTCTTCTACCCTAATGTCTACCTAATTTCTTCCCAAAATACAATCAATGCTAATTTTTTTAGAATTATGGTAACTCTAGTGAAAGTTTTACAGAGAGTTTTGTTATCTTTTAATTGAGATATTTTTACTTGTTGAAACTTTGGTAGAGTTTTACAAAAAAATTGTATTAGAGAACAAGGAGAGATGCCAAACTAAATTCCCATATAGAGACTAGATGATTAGACAGCTAAAACTAAAATACTCTTGTCAAAAAAATAAAGTGAGAGAACCAGGCTCTATGATAATATATATGTACATGTGCAAATTATAAGAGCAGAGGAATGAAATATGATCCAAACTATCTGCTTTGTTTTCTACAGCAATGACGTCAAGAGATGGTTTGACGTTTGCATATGGGTAACTGTCTCTCAAGAGTTCAATCTAATGGATATTTTGAAAAAGATAATAGAGCAAGTTGAATCTCTTCCTCCAAACTACCTAGAAGGTGGAGAAGAGTATTTACTTACCAAGCTTTACAAAAGTCTTAATGGTGAGAAGTACACTGTAGAGGACCATTTACGTCCAAACTCTCATGACCCTCAAGCTGGTGAGAATGACCCTCAAACATTGCCAAAAAAGTACCTTCTAGTCCTAGATGATATGTGGAGAGATGATCTATGGACTCAAATTGGTGATGTGCTACTTGATGCCAAGATTGGAAGTAGAGTAATCGTAACTAGTAGAAACCAAAATATTATCGATGAAGCTGAACCATATAAACTTCCATACTTAACTTGACGAGCGGAGCCTAGAGCTTTTGATGAAAAAGGCTCTGCCTAATCAAGATTTGAGTGAAGAGTATCCCGCTGAACTGAATGAGGTTGGACAACAACTTGCTAAAAAATGTGGTGGATTACCCCTTGCATTGTTAGTTTTAGGAGGTTTATTATCAAAGAAACCTACAAATCATGCTGCTTGGAGTAAAATGTTGCGAACTGTGAACTGGGGTACTGATGGGAGAGATTGTACTGACATCTTGGCCACCAGCTACGATGACTTGCCGTTTGTTCTCAAATCTTGTTTCATGTACTTTGCGGCATTTCCTGAAGACCATGAAATTCGAGCTCAAAGATTATTGCTGTTGTGGGTTGCTGAGGGATTCATACCGGCAGAAGAATCCAGAACATTCGAGGATACTGCGAGAGCTTCTTAGAAGAACTAGTGCAAAGGTATATATGCTTCAATAGTTTTACATTATATTATAGATTCATTAAACTTACAATTTGATATACTTTTTTTTTTAGATAAGATATCCTACTTTTTAAATTTAATTGGTTCTTTAAAAGTCAATTCATATTCATGACTAACATTTTTCTTATAGGTTAAGTATTTATATTTAGTTCAAATACACTTGTTAGTCGTTTTCATGCCAACATTTTTCATACAATACAGAGGATCCCATTTAATTAATCTTCTAATTTAATTTCAACAGGAGTTTGGTTCAAGTGTCAAGTAGATCTCTCGATGATTCCATCACAAGTTGCCGTATACATGATCTCCTTCGTGAACTTGCAATCCAAAAAGCCAAGGAGGATAACTTTCTCACAATTTGTTCAAACCCTAAAAATTGGGAGAGCAGCGCCAAGGCACGTCGTGTAGCAGTCCATTACTCAGGTTGCGGGGAATTGATGGAACATGCAAATTCAAATCTTCGTTCTTTGCTGTGCTTTAAGGGTCCAAATGCCAAATTGCTCTCGGCAAAGGCTGCTTAAGGTGCTTTGCTACAAGGGTCAATGGGACAATTCGGTAGATTGTGAGAATTTACATGGTTTGAATCAATTAAGGTATTGTTGATTTTTGCATAATAAAACAGTGAAGTGATAAATAGAGAGTATGATGAATTGTTTGTTTTTATTACAATTTTCATATCCAAGTTACAGTGAGACTTTATATAGCTAATTTTTATCTAGTTTCTAACGGTTACATAATGATCAAATAAAAAGATGGAGTTACTTCTTTTTTTATTAATTCGTAACACTTTTTTTTTTCTAATAAAAGGTCAATGACGAAAATATATCCCTAATAGGTCTGACGTCTAACTGGTGCCCTAATTATCTTGTTTCTCAACACTATATCTCATGTTAGGTTTGATTAACACTATCTTGTTCATGTTTTCTTCAAATTGTCTTGGATCTAATCCCTTCATAAAAATATCCGCCAATTGGTCTTTACTTTTTACCAAAAGAGTTTCAATTTTCTTTGCTTGAATTTTTCTCTAATAAAGTGGCAATCCACCTCAATTTGTTTTGTTATCTTGTGAAATACCGAGTTGGATGAAATGTGTCATGCCGCTTAGTTGTTGCAAAATATTTTCATTGGTGTTTGAATTTTAATTCCCATATCCGCAAGGATTTGCTTGTACCGTTCGATGGTACCATGAAAATTATACTTAATTTAATATACTCATTTACAACCTATGGGTTTTCTTTTATCTTTTGGTAATTCTCACAGCCTTAAGCCAAACCAAGTTGTTTATGGCTTCAAGGTAATTATTTGGTTCTTTTTTATTTGAAATAGAGGTAAACAAATATTTGGTGTGGAGAGAAAATATTTTTATAGGAAATAAAGTTTTGAATAGTATATTGTACCTCGTATGTCACAAAGTCCCTAAATCTTGTTGTTGATTGAATTGTCCTTGATGATCTTCTTAATAGTGCTTGTTTCTTCCAAGTTTTCCTCTTCCTCTTCTTTTTGTGAGATTTCTTCTATCTCAATTTCATCTTGTACCGGAGTGATATTTTCCTCTGGTGTGGTATTTTCTATATTTTTATTACCAACTTGTGGTAATACAAATATGTTTGGTATTTCTAGGATATTGAATTTATTATCAACATCCTTGTAATATGACTTATTTTCGAGAAATGTTACATCTCTAGAAATATAGTATTAGTGATTAATTGGATCAGAGTATTTATCACCCTTTTTTCTTTGGAAAATATCCCAAAAAAATAGTTTTAATTGACATATAATGTAATTTATGTTGTTTGTTTTTGTGTACAAAGCATGTGCACCCAAATATTCTCAAATAATTCATTATAATTTTTCTTTATTAAAGGACCTCCAATGGACTATTAAAATTTAAATTGGCACTAGACAATCTATTTATTAAATATGTGGCAGTGAGTATGGCATCCAACAAAAAAATCTTTGGTACATTATTTTGAAATAAAAGAACTCGAGTCAATACAAGAAAATGTCTATTTTTCCATTCGGAAACACTATTTTGTTCAAGACATTTGTTTGATGTAAAATTCATTTTTGTTGAAGAATTTGAAAAAAAATTATTTATAAATTTCATTCCATTATCTGATCTAAATATTTTAATTTTTGCATCATATTGATTATCTATAAAAATTATAAATTCGTGAAAGTGAGAAAATACTTCATTTTTCTTTTTTAGTAAACGTAAAAAAGTTACTTTAGAAAAATCGTTTATAAAGATTACAAAATATTGGTATCCATTAAATGATTCAATTGGATCAGATCCCCACTCAAAAGGTTTCTCACTTTTACTATTTGATAGATGAAATGGTAATCTAGTATGTTGTCCTAATTTACATAATTCAATCCAATTTTGAAAAATCATGAATATATTTAAGGATTTTATCGGAATATTGTTCTAGTCTTTTATGCCAAAGAGTTTCTAAATTTTCTTTTGTTCTAACATTTACATTGAATTTTTCATAATTTAAAGGTTAGAGTCCATTTTCTAAAAAATGTTTACCAATTATTTTTCCAATTTTCTGATTTTTAAATATTACATATTTGAAGTAAAAATTGCATTACAATTTAATTCTTATATCTAATTGAAAATAAATTTGTAGAGAAACTACTTGTATACAAAATTTCTTTTATATTTTAAAAAAAAATATTATATACTCCCCTGCCTTAAATTTTGGTTTTTTGCAACAACAACATATTGGTCATCTTTGGATAGGTCTAAACTGGTCAATAAATATTGAGTGAGTCTATGGTACTATGCATATCATGAGTTGATACGTAATACATGTCAATATTTCTGTTCTTAAAATCTTAATGGTTGATCCGAACCGTTAAACATGATTCCCATATGAATATCTACTTGCAGACCAAATTTTATATTTTTTTTATAATTTGTTTACTACTTTTAAGATAGGTAGAAAATCACTTGATATGAAATTCTCGACCATCCAAAAGCAGTGATTTTCTATCTATCTTAAAAAATAGTAAAAAATTCTAAAAAAAATATAAAATTTGGTTACAAGTACATATTAATATGAAAATCATTTTGAACAGTTCGGATTGACCATTAGAATTTTAAAAATGAAAGTATTGATCCGTATTACGGACTAAATCATGATATGCATAATACCATAGACTCACTCATTAATCTTTGATGTAAAACATGTGGTCTGTTGCACCAATATCTAAAATTATTTGATTTTTTTGAACAAAGATTTATAGAGTTTGAAGCAATACCACAATATTTTGGGAGATCTTGTTGAGCCAACCACGTAATTAGTTGCTGGATTAGTTGCCTCACTTGATCTTGGTTTTCTTGGACTGGGTTGCTCAGACCCGTTTCACCTTTTTATCTCATAATCTTCCCTTGAAATGGAGACCTTCATTTTCTGACCAAATGGATATGATGTGTCTCTTTTATTAAACAATTTTTCTTCTTTCTATTCCTGAGAGTTCTTTTGCTGCCCATTTTTCTTTTCTTTGAAGTCGCAGCCTTTTTTTTTCTCTATTTCTCCCGATCTCCTTCCCTTTCGGGTGTTCTTCTTTTTGGTCGGAGATGAGAATACAATAACTAACATCGATCTTGGGTGTGGCTATCTTTTTCCAATTTGTAAACCTATCAGGATGGTTATGGGAATTTGTTGCGTAGGCTTGATCTTTTGTTTTATGTGGCTGTTGAACATTGATCCTAATCTCTTGGTTATGGATTTGATCAATTTCTTGCTTGTTGGAGCATCTCAGGTTGGTAAGCCATAATTGTTGTTATTTTGGTTTGATTGTATTTTTCTTGCTTTCTGGTATTTTGCTGGTACGGCACTACTCTTTTTCTGGTTTTATTGATATTTCTAGTACTCAACTGGATAAGAACAAACACTTGTTATCTTTTTGGTGTGGGTGGCTGCCTTGTCCAGCTCTTGGTGGCCTTTAAGGCACTTGGTTTATTTTCTATAATCGAGTTGTCAAACCATGGGCTCTGATATCATATTGATTTTTGTGGAATAAAACAGTGAAGTGATAAACAGAGAGTATGATAAATTGTTTGTTTTTATTGTAGTCTTAGTATCAAAGTTTTTACAGTGGCTTTATAAAGCCAATTTCTATCTAGTCCCTAACGGTTACATAATGGTCAAATAAAAAGATGGAGTTGTCTTTGTTTTATTAACTAGTAACTCTTTGTTTTCTAATAAATGGTCAATGACGAAAATACTCTTAACAGGTTTGAGCCTAACTGGTGCTCTAATTATCTTGTTTGTCAACAGGTATTGCCAACTTCATGGGAGCTTTAGTAACAGAAGATCTTTTGAGTGGTTCATTGACGGCCTGAAATTTGTGGAGACCATTGATTTCAGTAAACTAAATAGTCATGGTGACTTGCCTGATGATATATGGAATGTGAAAACACTTAGGCATGTGATGCTAAATAGGGATTATACCTCAGGACCCTCATCATCTACTGACCTAAAAAATATGCAAACACTCTGGTGTGTGAAGAGCAGAGAGTCATGGAATGCACAGTTACCTAAACTACCGAATGTGAGCGATTTAGATATCAAAGTGGAGAGCTCATTTTCATGGGATTTAATGGCGAAGTTGTTTGATACACTGAATCATCTAACCCGTCTTAGATTACGTGGCAGTGAAGTGCCGCAAACAATAGTGGAGATGGAAAGGTTTCCATTTTATCAGCATTTACAATATCTGTCTCTAAAAGAGCAGTCCTCACCCCCCAACAACAAGTTGTCACCTGTGGTTGGCATGTTTCCCATCCAAGTCACACAGCTTATGCTCACTAATCTCCATTTCAAGGAAGATCCGCTGCCAGTGCTAGAGAAGCTTCGCAGCCTCAAGCAACTCTTGTTGTATGGAGAAGAAGTGAATCGAAAGATGAACTGTTCTGCTGGAGGCTTCCAACAGCTACATGAGTTGAGATTTGTGAGTCTAACCAATCTAGGAGAATGGGAGATAAAGGAGGGTGCAATGCCCATACTTAACGAACTGCAACTATACGATTGTGAAAAACTAAGGGTGCCTCTCGGGCTTCAGTACCTGTCCAACCTCAAAAAACTTATCGTAGATGACTGTAGCGAATTAGAAAATCATGTAGATGAGATTCGCAACAACATCTGCAAACATGTTCCCTACATAGATATATGATAGGGCCAGCTTCGATCTGTAGAATGCTTTCCTTTAATTTATTTGTGTTTAGTGTTTCGATCATTTCCGTACTGCTATCATTTTATTTTTCCTTTTAATTTATTTGTTTGTTGTTTGGTTTTATTCTGGAGTCTTTGAATATGTTTTGAAATCTACAAAAGACAGAAGACTATGTATTTTACTTGTAATTGCTAAAATTGTTTTCTTTTCCTTTTAATTTATGTTTTCAAATAAATGATTATGTTTCGGTATAGTGGTGCACATATTTTACTGAGGTGCCCTCTAGATATTTATTTCGAAGATAAAAGACAAAAAAGACTGTATCTTGTTGATTTGCTTCTAGCGGCCGATTTTTTATTTTATTAATGATAAATTTTAAAATATTCTTCTAGAAAAAAGGGCTAAATTTTAAATTCTACCGCATAAACTTGTTATCAGTTCGAGAAAAAATACGAAAAGAAAAATTAAGGGCCGCTATATGGAAGTCTCGGTTCATTTTTCTGTATCAGAATTTCAAATTTCAGTTATTTTCAAATTTGATATTTTCCTTAATAATCTTTTAAAAGTTCTGATTTAAAAATTATATTCTATAAATTAAAAGAAAAATTCTAGCGTACATCAAACTTTTATGTCCGTATATTAAAAAAAATATTAGAGTGGGGCTATGGTAATATGCATAAAGTAATTATACTAAACATTTTATATGACTAAAATATTTTTCTTGTTCAGTATTTGATGAATAATTAACTCTGCATTTTCTTTTTCTTTCAAACTAAAACATAAAAACTTAGTTTCAATTCTCTCTATAATTATATATATGTTGGAGAAGTTTAATTAACAAAAATAACTCAGTTGGAGATGCTTTAGCTTGGGCATGCTTACACTTTGATCAGAACTAAGAAGTACCAAATTTCAATTCAATTGAATAGAGATAACTTCAATAGAAACAAATTATAATTGAATATTTCTGATTGGAAAGAATAGTTTGATCGACAAGAATTCATTTGGCCCAATGTCTCCACATATCTCCGCCCCCGTATATAGCAATATCGAGAACTTCCATTCTAGTTGATCAAAGAAAACTTTCTTTGACACTGTATACTGTATAGTATTCCCCAGAATAAAAAAGAACCCATAAGATCTTAATTTCTTTAATAGAGTTAATAATTCTAACTACATTTTTTTTTATCGGACTAGCATTCTTTTTTGTCAGTTTTGTAATGAAACTTTAAGAGAGATAAGGATCAAATAAGAGAAAGGGAAGGTAGCACAATTGGCTAGAAAAAAGTCCTAGGATTGTTGTATTCAAATGTCGAGAGTTCGATTTCCCCTCACGACTTCGCAGCCTTTGCGAAAATTTCAAAAAAAAGATAAGGATCAAATAAAAAATTTACTAATAAGTCTTGGGTAAGTATTACATTGTATCTTTAACTTTAATGTAAATTATTTAAATAGTATGCATCTCCTGCTACTTCACAATTGAAAAAGAATTCAGAGTAGGTCCGATGCCTATCAGACCTACTTTGGTTTGATGGTTAAATAACCATTCGATTGTATCAGGATCCGTACTAAGTGCATTAAAATCCGTGTAGATCTGTTTCAATTTCTGTGCGCACCAATCTTGATGCCATCGGTCCTACTCCTATCTCATTGAAAAAATGTTAGAAGATTACATAAATAAACAAACAACTCAGGTTTTGAATTACGATAATTAACCAACGGCACATAGAAAATTACAAATCCACTTGGGCGGGAGTCGGGGGACCTTTTAAAAGAGCATGTTACATAATAAGCCACAAAAACAATGCCACAGACATCTTCTCCACATTCCCTAAAGTAATCCAAATGTTGAGTTTTCATACGAACCGTACGATCAGAATTCGATCCGAGGTAGATTGCCTGTGGCCCTTTACTTCACGGATCAAAACCGATCGGACGGTCGGAATTTAAATTTAAAATTTGGGAGACTGTAGGAGATCCGAATTCACAGATATCGGCACCTGCAATTAAATACATTTCTTGAAAGAGCGCCTCATTTTTTGCAAATTCATCTCTCCTTCCTTTTGCTCGATTGCTCTTAAACCCTCTTCGTTTCTCTTCACAGAACCCTAGCAAGGACAAGATCTCTACCTCTCTCTCTCTTACCAACGCACACAACACTGAACACACACTCGCACATGCGCGCGATTGCAAAGCGAAGCAAGGATTTGATCGCGAACAACTCAAGAAGGTTTGATCTCTGATAAATTTCTCTTCGTTTCTGATCTACTCTACTGTTTAGTAGCGTTCTTGGTTAGAAAATTTATGTTATTCTTTGATAATGTTAGGTTCTTTCTTCTTTGTTGGAAAATTTGTGTTTCTTTGCTAAAGTAAGTTCTTGGTTAGTTGGTTGGAAATTTTTCTGTTATTACTTGTAAATGTTAAGTTCTTGATTGGGTTTAAGTAATGGATAGCTTTCTCTTGCTCGTCCTTGTAAAAGTGTTGATTTGTTATTTTTCCTGGATTTTCTTTATTTTAGTTTCGATTGGGTTTTCGAAAATGCCCCTAATTTGCTGGGTGCCAGAAATTTGTGCAAATTTGATAGTGAGCAGCTAATTTCTGAGTAGTATGTGTAAACTAAGGCTCCTTTGCACTGTAATTATAGTTTCTTGATTGCATATTTGTTTGTACTAAATGAATTGCATTAATTTGAGTAACTAATTTCATGCACAAATGAATTGCACTAAAGATATGTTTAGTGATCTAATTTTTTAATTAAATATACGTCAATGTTAATTTTTAACTCACTTTCATTCTGGATTTCACAATTTTTTTGTTCTAAAGTTCTAATTTCAGCACGTACAATGGCTAAAGCTGCTAGCCCAAGCTTTCAAAGGCAACTACAAAATGCCTCAATTGAAGCTACAATGTGTCAGATCGAAAAACTAAATCCCAAAGAAATCCCCATCTTTCTGTCCCATCTCTCAAATGCAAAAGGCCCTGAAAATTTAAACGGATATCAGAAGTTATCCATATTAAATGCCCTTGTCAGAATTCAAGGCCAGAATATCATACCATATATAAGCGCAATCATGTCTTTACTTATTCAAGCTTTAGAATTCAGCCATGAACATTCTACCTCTTCACTTCACGAGTCATGTGCTAGGCTGACATGTGCAATTGCTCAATACGGGATTGACCCCTTGGTACCAGGGAATGAAAAGATCGAGATTATTAGCTCTCTTTGCAGGCCTCTTTCAGATTTCTTAATGAGCCCTCAAAAGAATGTTGCCTCGGTTTGTGCATTTTGCATAAAGGCCCTTGTTGAAAGCAATAACTGGAAGTATTCCTCCGGCGATCTGGTAAATCAGATTTGTTCAAAAGTTGCGGGTGCTCTTGAAGAAGGTTTGGCTATATCTCTGGTGAAGCAAAACCCATACGTAATAGAACCCTATGCAAGGTCTCTTTTAACATCAGGGTTGTTTTTCTTGACTGATGGTGGGCCCCAAATGAAGGTGCTTTCTGTGGAGATGATCCAGTCAATCAGATCAGTACATATCCTCGGTTTTTCTTGACTGATGGTGGGCCCCAAATTCGACGAAAAATCACCTACCATGTAACTCGGCCAGAAATCAGATCAGTACATATCCTCTAGCATGTTGACTAGCGAATCCAAGAACAATGCAAAGCTTGACAAGTTTGCACTCATTTCATTTAATTTACACTTTTCAAATGCTATACATATCTGGATTCTGGACTTCCCATCCATAATGGGCTTTTGCTTCCTCTGCTACTAGCGGGCCTTTGTTCTAAGTTCTAACAGATGGACTTTTCATCCAAAGTGGGCTAAGACGCTGCGGTGCTCATAGTCACAGCCCCTTGTTTATTTTCTTGTTTATTTCTTTGACCATTCATTGCATTAGATTATTTTTTTAGATGGCTGTTATTGCTGTTTTGTTTTAACAAATTATTAACTTAAATTATATTTAAATACTTAAACTATAAACTAATATAAATTATTCAATTTTTTTCATATTTGAATTTATTTAATTAGTATTTGTATTTTATAAAGTCCATGTGACTCAATCATCCAACAATTATTCATTTTGTATCCATATTCGAATTTTTATTTGTGGATTATCTGCTCTGTATCTATATCCATTTAAGTTATATATGATTTTAAATTTTAACATTTGTTTACTATCTGTATATGTATTTGTATCCGCACATTGAAACGTGGATATGAATATGGCATTGGCATTATCCCCTCTATTTTCACCCCTAAATGAAGCATTGGTTTTTTTTATTATTATGTAAAAAGTTTCAAGTCAATTTTCTTTATTATATGTTATTACCTGTAATGAAATGTGAACTCTGCGGTCCAATTGGCTTAGTAAATCTTCATTAATGTCCTATTTTTATATGGGTACATCACATTACATAAAATAAAAGTAATTCGTTGTTGGTTTTTGGAAAAATAATCGCTTGTGAGAAAATAAAATCATGACTGCATAAAATAAAATAAAATCTTCATTCCAGTTTTTTACGTTAATGATTGGACACCTTTATACCAATTACAGCAACAATATCCATAAATCATGGCTCCAAACAATATTATAATTATAACAATTAATGCCTCGTAATAAATCAATCCAAACAACAAAAAAAGGTTTGGGGGGGTGGGTTAGTCAATTTCACAACGTATACCTATCAATCAAAATATCGAAAATATGTTTTTCTCCTCTAAAATTTGCAATTTCATATTTCTCATTCTAAATTTGCTAGTTCCGCCCTTGGTTACAATAGAGCTTGTCATAGTTCTGATACCAATTTGTTAGTATTTGATATGAATTAACTTAGTATATTTTAGCAGTGGAAGAAATAGCGCTCTTTGCATGGTATAATTTTAATTTATATTATCAATATTTTCTTGTTCTCTTACATTGAAATATATCTTACACATTATTTAGAGTCGCCATATAAAAGCATTTGACTCCCTCATTAGCATTCTTATATTATTAATTAGCATTTAACTCCCTCATTAATTTACTCTTTTTATTTTCTAGATACGTGTTTTGAAAACAGACCAAACCAGACCAAAACATTACAATATAATTTTTAAAGAATTCCATCATTAATTGCTACATTGAAAGCACTAATTAAAGTTTATTATTTCCAACATTATCTAATACGTACCCACATCATGTTAAGATATTTTTTGAAATAAAATATAGTTTGTGCTCCATGCATGATATATGTTGTTTACGTCGCATGCTCATAAACTCTAGGAGGTGAGACATATATTTATGAATTAAAGCTGGATACAACATCCTATATTTATCGAACAAAAAAAAGCACATTCTTGACTTTAATTCCGGAATAGGGATCATGGCTCGTTATGAGAATATAAAAAAATTGAGATAAAAAAAGAATCAATTCTTCTAATTTGTAATATTTAAGAGATTTTGTTTTTTCTTTTATGAAAAATAAGGATTATGTCCTTATTTGATTTATTGATATTGTTAATTAAGAAAAGATCAGGTTTTAAGTTACAACACTGTATCCAAGTTGGTCCATATACAATTAACCTGCTTCCGATCCTCCCTGCAAGGCCATCCATAATTAATTCCAGTCTGAGATTTCTTCTAATTTACGAGAGTTCTTAAGCTGAATTTAATCTGAACAAAAATTGTTTAACCAAAAGCATGAATATATATCTTTGATTAATGAGAGGTCCTCAATCTCGATGGTAATCAGCTTATGAAATTATTGATCAATTTGATTTTTTTAAGAAATTGTACGTAGCTATATATAGATAGTTTGATTATTTAGCTCCTACTATTCAAATTATAGTTTCCGCCCTGCCTGCGTACTAAATAAGTTTTCAAAAAATCATCTTAAAATACACGGGGAGTGCTATTCTACACGCACTATTTGTAAAATCTAGCGCTGAGAGAATTTTTTTAACTTAATTCCAACTTTACCCTCCTACCATTCTCTTTCTTCCATTAACCCAATTAATGCGTTGTCTCTCTCTTCAAACAAGCAAGAATAACGCAGACTCTCTTCAAAAAATAAAAACAGTCAATTAACGAGGATTCTCTCTTGCACTAAGACTCAATCTATCGTGTAGAGAATTCTTCTGAAACCAAGCGTAAGCTCACTTTGTAAATATGTGCATAATCAAGCAATCAAATGCTTCAGAGTAGTGCTCATGTATGATATTTTTTTATTTATTAAAAAAAAAATTGGCTTTAATTTATCCGCTTGTGCATTCTATTACATGTATTCATAGATTGTAAAGGAGTTTTGTACATGAAATTGAAAAGATGGTTGTGTATCAGAATAAAATGCTATTAGGAGAATACTGGTATTTGTTTATTTGGGAGAGAAATTGAAGGATTGTTTTATTTAAAATCTATGTACCTTGTAACTTACTGGTTTGAATGAAATAAATACACAAAAGGCTCCACAAACGCAATGCACATATCTGAATTTTAGTCAAGTATTTCATTTTATCAAAACAAGAAGTATTTATAACCGAAAACTATATCCTCCATTTACAATACAAAAAACTTCTATTTTCTATTCACCACTGCGTACTATCCCATTGTACATCCAACTATCCAAGTATCTAAAATACAGTCTTTCTAATTACAATACACAATCTGTATTTTATTTTTTTTACCCTTGTACATTTTCCCTTTATACATCCAATTATCCAAGTATTGCATAATTTAGAACACATGTAATTCATGATTTTAATATTCTGTAGCAACATCCGATACAAGTATGTAGCAAGCAACTGGCTAGTATGCGTAATAGGATTTGTTTTTGTTCTGCCAATTTGTCAAATTGTGCTTGCATAGGGGTGTCAATGGTACCTTTTAAGCCGTTTACCCGACCCGTATCGTATTCGATAAGGCGGATATGGATAAGGTTTTTTTTCCGTTAGTTTATTGGGTATGGGTAAGAATTTTTTTTCGTTAATCAAATGAGTATGGGTATGGGTAATGACTATTTCGTACCCGTTACCCAATATACCCTTTGTTTTAAAATAGGATTGGGTAATGGGTAATAGGATTTGTTCTGCCAATATGTCAAATTGTGCTTGCACTTGTATACATTCTTGCAATAGCTGCTGATCTCGTAGTGGTTTTAACCTACTTACGTTAGTGTTTTAGAAACCATCTTATAGAAGTCAGCTGATAGGACATGGCATTTTAATTTAGTACCAAAAGGATTGCCAGTAAAACATCCATTTTCAGAATTTTATTGTCTTTAAATAATCCCTAGGATATAAATAACATATCTTGCAATGAAGTGCTGTAAAATTTGTTCAAGGAAACCAATTTAACTAATATCTCCTTTTTTTTTTAAAGTTCAAACAGTCTATCCGAACAGTTGAACATGGTCTTCATATGAAAATATACTTGCTGGCCAAGGTAAGTGGTACATTTACTGCCAATCAGATAATTGGTTCCTATGTGTCTTTGTCAAGTTTTTTTTATTTAAGCCTCTTGCTCATTAGCCAAAGTACACTGAATTGTTCATCATCTAAATTCTTTTTCATGAGTTAATAAATCATTCATCAATGATAATTTTGTTGTCAACTAGACCCACTTTCTAAAATGCGGACATACTTACTCTTTAATTTTTCACTAAGCTAAAATATTAGCCAGTGCATATATAACAATGTCAATTTAAACTGGTTAGGTATCAGAAAAGTTTTACCAATATGTATCCACAGATATATTCACACCAATTCAAAATTAGCCTTAAAATAATTTCCCACCATGCAATTCGCTTGATATGTACTTATTGCAGGTGGTTTAGTCAAGTTAGCTAGGGTACACATCTTTAATTTGACTTATATATCTTAATTAGCTTGAGGAGAAGAAAAACAAATACCTCCCGAGAATTTTTTTACTTTTGCAGCCTCCGCAGAATAGGTCTTCTCCAGTTATGGAACATAAATAATTTGCAAAATAAAACCATCACCGGGCTTGTCTTGATTTTGGGTATGTCAATTCCTCAATTCTTCTGAGAACGGTTTTCGATGCAAAATCCTAGACCTGAAAAATGACTCTGATACCAAATAGAGTTTTCTGAAAAAGCTATGTTATTCCTTGACCTCTTGGGTCTATGTAGAGTGTTACATCTTACATCCGAGTCCTTACATTTCTCTCTAATTCATTTTACTAAAAGGACCCTAAACTATCACATATCTCAACAATATATATAACTAAGATTGTAGCCACAGGTTGCAACAAATTTTTAATTTGAATTGATCATATGTGGGTTTTTTTTCACAATACATAATTAATGGCATGAAAATAACATCAACTGTAGAAGAAATTTGCCTGGAAAATCATATTTTCTTGGGAAAAATAGAAAGACAAATATATTTTTTTTCGGAGAAAAAAGCATCTTTGCATAAGAATATTTCGTTGGTGAAACTCTGAATTCTCTCCAGCTTTAAAATGAATAGGAAATGGTTAGATAGAAACCTCTTTGATTGCTGATATAACTTTGTCTCCTTTTCTTTTTTTTCATTTTTTCTCTATTAATACAACTTCCATTGCAAATTCCTAGTAACTACAAGTCCTGATATTAGGGGTGCAAACGGATCGGATAGTGGCAAAACCCTATCCGTATCCACTTTTATTTTTCGGAAAAAAAAAGCATCCTTGCATAAGAATATTTTGTTGGCGAAACTCTGAATTCTCTTCAGCTTTAAAATGAATAGGAATTGGTTAGATAGAAACCTCTTTGATTGCTGATATAACTTCGTCTCCTTTTCATTTTTTTCATTTCTTCTCTATTAATACAACTTCCATTGCAAAATTCTAGTGACTACAAGTCCTGATATATTGTTTCTGATTGATTTTGGTAATTATCTGATGTTATATACCATACAACTAGTGATATAAAAATCTGTTACGCTCACTTGACAACAATGATATGTTTTAATGTTGGGTTATATTTGTTGGTGCCGCTTTAAGTTTTTGTAGATCCACTGGTACGAGTGTATAACAATGATACAATCTTTTTAATGAAATAATAAAGTTTCAAATTTAAGTGGGAACCTCCAAATACAATTGTTGGTCAATGTATGAACCGATCCAACTGAGATTTTGACTGGGCTAGCTGGAATCTATAAAATTAATTTAGGGAAAATTTCCAGTCTACCCATCTAAACCTTCTCTTATCCCCTTTTATTTATTTTATCTTTTATGTAATTATTTTAAAATTTTAACGGACCATTATACCCACAGATTTTAAACAGAGTGTCCAGTCCATTTGTTTTGTTCTTCCTCTCCTTCCCTATCAAGCTGCTGATCAGCGACATTTCTTCCTCTCCCCTCTTCCCATTCCCAGTCCTCTCCTATCCTCGCCATTCCCATCGCCGTTCTTCCCCTTCTCGTCCCCCTCCCTCCCTCACGGATCGAGCATGCCTCTGGCTGCGGAGATGTCTGGACGGCAGCCCAAGGCAATGCGAGTCATGGCCATAAGAAAAACGAAGCCGGTGTCACGACACAATGAATTGGTCCTTTTAATTCAAATATTGACAGATGATTTTGATATTACGATATTACAATTATATACTGCTGACACTACATAAACATGATGCTTCATTCATTCTCTTCAGATTAAATTTTCCGGCTGTTCAATTTTTTCTCCTGTTGCCTTATACCGACATCATTTTTGATTGGTTGAGGTATGTGTTCTTACCAGTATTGAGCTAGATTTTGACTAAAATTAGAGCACATTTAATTGTATTTGTAGGTGTGATAGGAGAATCGAGATTCTGTAAATGCAAAATTCAACTGAGTTGAGGTACAGTTGAACATTATAGCTTAAGAAAGCTCAATTGCATGATTATATTTTATCTGATGCTCGATTGGGACTAATTTGGGTTAAATGTGAAGTAGGTGATACTTGGTATGAGATGCAATTTGGTTTCTCCAATTGGTTATATCAGAACTCGTACAATTGGTCGAATACCAATGGTAATTATACTACTACCATTTCATACTTTGAGAAATATTTTTCACTGGACAAGTTCATAATGAAACTATATTTGAAATGTTAGGTGGTGGGACTAATTAAATCTTGCACGCCAAATGGACTCGGAGATCTGATTCTAACTTTAGACCATAAGAGTGGTTGTGCAAATTTTGTGCTTTTATTGCTTTACCAGGTCTGCACAGCTGAGGCAAATTGATGTATAATTATGATAAATTATAAATTTTAGACCATAAGCAAGGTGTAATCATCTAAAATTTCAAGGAACTCCAGTACCACCATGTGCCAGTAAAGCACTCATAATCAACCAAAATAAACCATAGCAATATATAAATGTAAAAAATTGTTTAAGTTAAAGGATGAGATGGATCTTCAGCTCAAACATTCGGACACTTGCTACTGGTGCATTTCTCAGTGCTGAAAAGTATTTTTTAACATAAAAAAATTCAATTAAGACACTCAAAATCTTAAACTTAATTTTTGAGGCACTAAACGACGTTTTTTGGCGATTCTGATTTTTTCTGAATACCTGGGGTTAACACTGAGGTGACGGTGGTGACCGTCATCTCCTCCCCTTTCTGAATTGGGGTCATACACGCAAATCTGACTTTCCTAGCAAAAGTTATGGCCATTTAAAATTAAAAAAAAACGATGTTTCCGATCTTTGATCCATTTCATTTTTTTTAAAGTTATGGCCGTTTTATTTTTTCTAATAACACAAAATAAAATATTTTACTTTTTCTTACAGCCGCGAAAAACCTGATTTGAAAAATATTAATCCGGATAGACAATGAGATCACACTAATATTATTCAAATTTTATTTTTAAGTAATAAATTCAATCTGCTCAAACAGACATAATATTACAAAACAATTATTGTTATCTATCCATATCATGTGTTATTGTTAAACTATTCACAAATCAAAAAATCCATCGTATTAAAAATATAAATAAATACATAATATTATAAAATACATAAATTATAAACATAATTATAATTGTATATTTATAGAATTTTGTTTGGAGGGATGAAAATTTGAATTTGGGTGGGGGCTGGGGGGGAATTTGAAAATTGAAATTTGAATTTTCGGAAAAAATAAAAATAAAAAGGGCACGGGCGCACAGGCAGGGCACGGGCGCACGGGCAGGGCACGGGCACGGGCGCACCGGCTCACGGGCTTTTCTGGCTGGGCACTCACGGGCAGGGCAAAAAAAAACCGGGTCCGGCCCGTTTAACGCCCGTGCCCGTGTGCTCGTGTGCCTGTGAGTGCCCGTAGCACAGGCACGGGCAGGACGGGCATGGGTACAGGCAGGGCCTGGGCAGGGCACGCCCCTGGAGGCAAAATTAGAACTCTATGTAGAATCAACTGGTTTCATATAGTACTCCAATTTTTATTGTAAAACAATAGCAGGGCCCACCCTGCATTATTTTTCGAAACTTCTGTTTGTCTTTTACTTTTTTCAAAGAAAATATATGTATTCTCAGCTTTAATTATGCCTCCATAAACGAATTTTTTTATAAAACATAAATAGAAAAATTAATTTTTGGGAACAATATGATTGTTTGAGATTTTACAAAAACCATAAAAATTGAGTTACCAACTTAATTTCAAACTTTTTTTTTTTTGCCACAGACCGAGTTACTAACTTGGTCTTAATATATTTTTTTTTTGTTTTTTACAGAAAAACTGTGTTGTAAAACTTTGTAGTCATTGGTCTAATATCAATTTTTTTTAGTCCGAACTGAATTGGAAAATCTAAATGAAAAATTAATCTAAACTTTAACAAGAAAGTTGATTAATCTAAAATTTACAAGAAACGAAAATTCAGAGTCAGATCTATGCCCGTCATTTTTATCCATGCCCAAACAATCATTAAATTCGCCAACTCTGCCCATTAATCGAAAATTCTGTCAAAAATATCCAAACCGGCTAATAAATAACCGGTTCCTAATTTTTATTAGAAATCGGCTATTAGACCGCCGGTTCCTAATAAAAAATAGTAACCGGCTATTTAGTAGCCGGTTTTAGTTAAAAAATAGGTTTTTTTTTTTAATCTGGCTATTTATTTACTTATGATACGTATATAGTGGCATTTAGGTACAATTTTAGATAAAATACGAGTTTTTAGAGAATCGTTTGAATATTTAAAATATAATTTTGATGTATATGTTGCGAATCGTTTGATATTCTCATTTTTGAGACGATTAATGAATAAAATTTGTTAATTGATTTATTACAATTTGATATTTTTGAACTAAATTTGGTATCAAATTCGCAAAAATTACTGCATAAATTGTTCGTAATTAAAAGTACATCACAATCGCAAAATAATTATTACAGACAATGAAATATTACTACTTCTTAGAACCCGTACGGAAGGTACAAGGAACAAAATCATCGTCTGAGTCTGGTTCAGTCGTAGCAGACGAAGAGCCAGTCTTACCTGTATTTTTTTTTGTTTTGACCTCGCCGGTAAGAGTCGCACGAGGTGAAGAGATCTTACCACAAACTATACAGTTCTTATCACACAATGGAATCGGGTTTGGTTTTTTGTAAAGGCTCTTCTCAAAATCATCATCGTCATTCAATAACCTATGTTTTACAAAGTTCTTCATAGTACCACCGGACGATTCACTTGATTTGTTTTTGTTCATTGTTTTCACCTAAAAACGACTACACCACAAACAACAGATAAAATAATAATAATACAACATAAAAAACATACAAAAAATAATAAACATACAACATAATAAACCAAAGATAATATAAATGAAGTTCTCAAAAATATTACAAGTTCATATAATAAGTTCTCAAAACATATAAAATAATAGTTCACAGTCACTCTTATGTTCAACTATTTTTCCTGAAACGAAATCAACCTAACATTCGAGACCCAAATGATGGATTCTTTGATGTCTTTGGTTGCGTATCAGATGGCGCTGCCTGGCTACTAGATGCCCTTGGCTGCTTAATTTTCAAAATCCGACCCGGCACGCTCATCTGCTGGTACTGGTAACGGTCTGGGGTGAGGTGGTGATTTTTTTAGTGGTGATTGAGGTAATGGCAATGGAATTATGTTATGGATTGGTGGTTCAGGGGTTGGCTCGAAATATGGACTAACGGGGGTCATTGGTTCGGCATATGCAGTAACGGGGTTGTATGGGTCCATGTCTGGTGGTGAGTGTGGTTGGAAACTTGGACCAGCTGGGGTGTATTGTTCTATGATTCGTTCTTGTCCATAGTTTGGCGACATCGAATTTTGTCCCGAACTACTCCCACTTTCGTCTTTTTTAATTCTCTTCACGTACAGTTCCATAATAGAAAACCCCTGCTCCTTAAACTTGTTGCACAATTGACTACAAAAAGGATCATTATCTATCGGAACTTGGATATACATTGGTCCTTTCATGGCTCGGGTTGACAGCTTTAAGTCACATCGATTCGAGTTAAAACCCACACAATCATAAATTTGAGATTTCAAGCTCAAAAAGGAGGTACCCTCTTGAACAATAAAAGAATGCGATGCCGGTTTGGAGTAATATACTCCTTTTGGACCTTGCAGAAACTTTCCATTATAATGTAATGTAACAAGCAACGCCATGACCAACAAACTACATTGTGGTAAATAATAAACATCTATCAAGTAATCTATTTTTTATTCATAATCCACTGATAAATAATAATTTAAAAAATACTGTAGAAAATACTGTACAAAAAAACTGTAGAAAAAAACTGTACAAAATACTGCAGACTACTGTAGAAAAATACTGTACAAAACACTGTAGAAAATACTGTACGTACTGTTCAAAAAATACTGCAGACCACTGTAGACCCGCTTCTTCACGTCGTCCTCTTTCTCTCCTCTTTTCTCCTTCTCTAAAAATGCGGCTACTGTACGTTTTGAGAGAAAACACGTATTTATAGCTCTGGCTGTAATAAATTCTGGAAACCGGCTACTAAATAGCCGGTTCCTAATTTTTATTAGGAACCGGCGGTCTAATAGCCGGTTTCTAATAAAAATTAGGAAACGGCTATTTAGTAGCCGGTTTGGACATTTTTGACAAAATTTGATATTTATGGGCAGAGTTGGCGAAATTTAAGTTTTGATGGGCATGGATAAAAATAACGGATGTATGCCGCATATGAGATATCCCTTTCTCTATTTATTTTATGTGATCAATTTTTCAGACCAATCACATCTTCCAACAGATTAGTTCTCTTCCTAGCGGCCCCACTTCCCATTTAACCAATCCTCTCTCCTCTTATTTTCCATACAAGTGGACCCCACTCATAACCTTCTCCCAACCTTTTTCGCCTTCTCTCATTTTCTCCTCCATATACACCCGTCACGTCACCATCCCTCTCCAACGCGGGAACAACGACTTCACACGCATCGCCCCGCGCGAGCGATGACCTCTCCGAGTTTAGGCCACTAAGTCGTCCCGACTACATAACCGGTCACGTCGGTTCTCTCTCTCTTTAATCTTTTGCTCTATACCTCTCTCCAGAATTTTCTCTATCTTTGTTTTCTCCTCTCTTTCACCCTTGACTGTTATGCACTCTCCTCTCCCCCCTCTTGAAAGTTGAAAGTTTCCTGCTCTCTTTTCCACTTTTCCTTTGTTTTTCGAGGAGTTTGAACTAAACTCCATTTCGGGTGTGACTTGAATTTCCTTCTTGCTTCCTTGTTGACTGAGCAACACGTGAGGAGCAGACGGCCACTGCCGAGGCAGGAAAGGTTTGAGTTCGAGCGAGTCTTGAGGAAGGCGGTACTGACGGTCGTCAAGCTAATTCAAAAACATTTCGGTAAATTATCAAAGGCTTTGATTTCTTTCTTTTCGTTTTCGAATGTGTGTGGTCTGAGCTTTGTCGGCTCTTTGCTTGTGGTTTGGAATGTGAAAATAAAGCCCTTAATTATTTTGAAATGTGTTAGGCTGAATTGCTTCATATTGAGGCTTTGATTTCTTGAAGTCGTTAGAATTTTGAGTTGTGGAATCAACAACTTGGAATTGTTAAACCCACCCTCTCTGATCTATACAATGCTAGTAAATGAGAAATTTCGATTGTGAACTATTGTTGTTATGGTGCTTTACTTGGTTAGATTGAGGAATTTCGGTTTAGAATGACTTGCAAACTAATGGATTTGCGATATTGGGTCTAAATCCCAGATAACCCAACAACCCTCTACATCCTCTCTGTCTGTTAAGCCAATCTGTAACTGGTACTAGTTTGGTACCAGTGGTTTCTGATTTTGGGTACGATTCTGGTACTAACAAGAGCCCATACGTAATTTTTTATAAGATTGAGGATTTAGTAATTAATTTTTGTGACTGTGGTAAAATTTCTCTAGATAGAGGGGCTGGATGTAAATGTGATAATTTTAAAACTCCTAGGACCGAATTGCAAATATTTAAATTAAAGGAGCTTAATTGAAAAAATAAGGAATATTGAAAGTAAGATTTCGGCCGAAAATGTAACAGAATTTGAATTGATATTCTATATACTTAGTCTTTGATAGCGGAGCTACAGTAAAATAAACAGTGAAGCCGTCCACGTACAAAACTCCACAATTGATATCCTTATTTTTGCAGTCATGAATTGCACCGTTCTTTTGAGAAGAACAGTATAGTTGAATAGGAGAAAATGTTCTAAGACTAATTATCCAAAAGTTGAGCTTTAGCTCCTCTTGTGACTTCGCAGCACCTTTCCCTTAACAAAAACTTTGAATAAACTATACGCGCACAACAGAACTTAACAGAACTAAATAAAACTAAAAAATTGGGTTAGGCCTTTAAAGGCTTAATTGAAAATCCGAATTGAATTGATTAGGCTTAGGCCCAGTACGAAATTAAATAAATATGAAATAGCTTTGTATTTCAGATTGGGCTGTGCAAGCCCATATGAATTGTATAAAAAAATTGAAACTTTGTAATTTGAATTGGGCATTTTAGTATTGGACCGAAAATGACTGAACTAAGAATTTTATTTAAAAATATGATTGGACTTTAGTTGTAAGCTAAATTTTAATTAACAAAATTTGTAAATGAAAGGTGCTTAAAGCTCGGTAAAATGTTAAAAATAAATTATTAAAAATGACCAAGATTAAAAATACAACTAAGTGACAAATTAATTAATTGTAAGAGATAGCATTAGTTAAAAAGTAATTTTCTTAAATTTGTAGATATAATTTTTAGTGATCTCTGTCAGTTTGGAACGTATATTAAGAGCTCTTGCATTCAAATCTCATTCACTACAATTATACATTTTAATTTTGTCAGACCCTATATAGCCTCATGAAAGACCTGATTCTCATGAGTATTTAACTTCTCTCATTTTCTCTCTAATCTCTAATACCCTGATTGGATTACCTCTTGATGTAGCTTTTACACTAAATAAACTAGGGAAGACGAGGAATTAATTAATACAAAAATAAAAAAAATAGTTCATTTTTGTTAATATGTTCTTTTTAGTCTGTTTATAATTAGGCAATGTATTTTAATGTTTTTTGAAAAAATAAAAAATGTAACCAATTAAGAAAATGGTAGCTGCAATAAAATTTAGATATAATTTTTAGTGCTATGCGATCAGTTTGGTCTATTTTGCTGAGTGTTGAAATGAAATTCAAAGAAATTGTGAAAATTAACTTTTACAGTATATATTAAGTAATGTTTATTGTGTTTCCCAGCAAAATTTGAAGAAAATAAAATGAACAAACAATGAGAAAAATAATTGGCTATTTTTCATCATTTATCTAACATATTTTTCAGTTGTATATATAATTCTGTGGGGCGTGCGCCTATTGTGTTTGCATCATAACTTATGTTTTGTTACTCTATTATTGTTTTCATCATTTGCCAATTTTTACCGAGTAGAGATCTCGATTTGCCAATTTTTACCGAGTAGAGATCTCGAGCTCGTCTCAGTGAATAATTAATTTTGTGCAGCTCAGTTTGGTGTTTCGTGTTAATTGTGACCTTGATATATATATGAGATCTTGTGAAAAAAAGTAGCTGGGCCCATCCCTGCTTTATTTTTGGTACTATTTTTTTATTTTTATCTTTTTTAAAAGAAAATAGATATATTCTCAACTACAGTAATATTAATATATTTTTTACTTATAAATATATATAATTTCTCTCTAATTGTTTTATTTGACGCGCACAGGGTATTCGATGAAATGTCCAAGTGATAAATCTGTCCAATTATTGGGTTCCTAGTAAATTTTTGTAAGCTCCATTTATAGGGTTCAAACTAATTAACATCAACTGGATAAACCAAAATTCACACCGTGTGTTAACAGAAGTATTATATTATTGGATAAACCAAATTAAATTCACACCGTGTATTAACTTTTTTCCATTGTTTATCAGTACACTGTTAACAAGTTGTAAGCAGTATATACCGTTCCATTCCTTACTGAATGTTACCTTGTTATGTTTTTTCCCTTGTTTATCAATACACTGTTTTTACTCGAATTTTTACTGGTACAATTGTTCACCCAGTTTGTAGGTAACTTGAAAGATGGCCGAGGGAATAGTTAGTTCTGTTTTGGGTAAGCTGTCGGATACTGCTGTTAAGAAGGTTTTACTATTACATGGTGTCGGCAAGCAAGTGAAGAGATTGAGTCGTGAGCTCAGTTGGATTCAGGCTTTCCTAAAGGATGCTGACATGAAGCAGATTTTAAATGAGAGAGAGAAGCATTGGGTCAAGGAGGTCAGAGATATTGCTTACGACATAGAAGATGTAATAGACAATGCCATTTTCTTGGAGGTTCCCACCAACCCTTCAATAGGAAGCTCTCAAATTGATGGGGCTACTAAAAGAATGTGGAAGAAATGCAAAACGCTCCCGGCTTTGCACAACCTCGCCGATGAGATGAATGAGATCCTGGAACGGATTCAGGAGATCAATGCCAGTAGAGAGAGATATGGAATCAACTCTTTGGGTGAAGGCAGTGGATTGCAGCCGAGGCTACTGATCAGGCCCCCTGTGCTACCTAAGATTGATGATCCTAATGTTGTCGGCTTCGATGCTGACAGGGACAACATGGTAAAGAAGTTGCTTGACACAACCACTAAAAGGCGTGCTGTCATCTCAATTGTGGGACCTGGTGGACTCGGAAAAACAACTCTTGCTCGAAAAGTTTACAATAGGTAAATATGATTATATGCAGCAACTGTACGTGTCAAAAATAGCTTAATTAATAATTTGATATGTTAATCTTTCTTGAAAATTACTATATATATATATAGAGAGAGAGAGAGAGAGAGAGAAAACTTAGTAGTCTTTTCATATAAATAAATGAATCATAAGTTTTTTTACTCATTCTGCACAAATTTTGTGCAATAAAAAGCTTCCTGTTGAAATAGGGTTATAAAATTGTGCAATGCATATATTGTTGATAACTTAGATAAATAAGTTAACTTGATCTATCGTGTATCTTTAAATTAAAGCAAAGTCAATTGAAACATTCCCTGAAAATATGATTTTTGAAGGCAAAATTCCCATATATGCATTGCACAATTTTAAAGATTTTCACTTCAAAAACATTATGTATCGTGTACGCACCTCAGAAGTTCATATTCATTAAATTTACCCATTCATTTATTAGTATCATTAGATTTTAGTTAAATAAGAAAATTACTCTTCTACCCTAATGTCTATCTAATTTCTTCCCAAAATACAATCAATGCTACTTTTTTTAGAATTATGGTAACTCTTGTTAAAGTTTTACAGGGAGGTATGTTATCTTTAAATTGTGATATTTTTACTTGTTGATACTTTGGTAGAGTTTTACAAAAAAATAGTATTGGAGAATAAGGAGAGATGCCAAACTAAATTCCCATATACAGACTAGATGATTAGACAGAAAAAACTAAAATACACTTGTCAAAAAAATAAAGTGTGAGAACCAGGCTCTATGATAATATATATGTACATGTACAAATTATAAGAGCAGAGGAATGCAATATAATCCAAACTATCTGCTTTGTTTTCTACGCAATGATGTCAAGAGATGGTTTGACGTTTGCATATGGGTAACTGTCTCTCAAGAGTTCAATCTAATGGATATTTTGAAAAAGATAATAGAGCAAGTTGAGTCTCTCCCTCAAAACTACCTAGAAGGTGGACAAGAGTATTTACTTACAAAGCTTTGCAAAACTCTTAATGGTGAGAAGTACACTGTAGAAGACCATTTACGTCCAAACTCTCATGACCCTCAAGCTGGTGAGAATGACCCTCAAACATTGCCAAAAAAGTACCTTCTACTCCTAGATGATATGTGGAGAGATGATCTATGGACTCAAATTGGTGTTGTGCTACCTGATGCCAAGATTGGAAGTAGAGTAATCGTAACTACTAGAAACCAAAATATTATCGGTGATGCTGAACCATATAAACTTCCATACTTAACTGATGAGCGGAGCCTAGAGCTTTTGATGAAAAAGGCTCTGCCTAATCGAGATCTGAGTAAAGGGTATCCCATTGAACTGACTGAGGTTGGAGAACAATTTGTTAAAAAATGTGGTGGATTACCCCTTGCATTGTTAGTTTTAGGAGGTGTATTATCAAAAAAAACCTGCAAATTTTGCTGCTTGGAGTAAAATGTTGCAAAATATGAACTGGGGTACTGATGGAAGAGATTGTACTGACATCTTGGCCACTAGCTACGATGACTTGCCATTTGTTCTCAGATCTTGTTTCATGTATTTTGCGGCTTTTTCTGAAGACCATGAAATTCAAGCTCAAAGATTATTGCGGATTTGGGTTGCTGAGGGATTCATACCGGCAGAAGAATCCAGAACATTCGAGGATACTGCTGAGAGCTACTTAGAAGAACTAGTGCAAAGGTATATATGCTTCAATAGTTTTACATTCTATTACAGATTCATTAAACTTACCATTTGATATTCTTTTTTTTAGATAAGATATCCTACTTTTTAATTTAATTGGCTCTTTAAAAGTCAATTCATATTCATGACTAACATTTTTCTTATAGGTTAAGTATTTATATTTATTTCAAATACACTTGTTAGTCGTATTCATGCCAACATTTTTCAAATAATACAGAGGATCCCATTTAATTAATCTTCTAATTTAATTTCAACAGAAGCTTGGTTCAAGTATCAAAGAGATCTCTCAATGATTCCATCATAAATTGCCATATACATGATCTCTTTCGTGAACTTGCAATTCAAAAAGCCAAGGAGAATAACTTTCTCACAATTTGCTCAAACCCTGAAAATTGGAAGAGCAGCGCCAAGGCACGTCGTGTAGCAATCCATTACTCGGGTTGCGGTGAATTGATGAAACATGCAAATCTAAATCTCCATTCTTTATTGTGCTTTAAGGGTCCAGTTCCAAATTGCTCTCGGCAAAGGCTACTTAAGGTGCTTAGTCACGTGGGATTGAGTGATTCGGTAGATTGCGAGTGTTTTCATGGACTGAATCAATTAAGGTATTGTTGATTTTTGCATAATAAAATAGTGAAGTGATAGATAGAGAGTATGATGAATTGTTTGTTTTTATTGCAATTTTTGTATCAAAGTTTTTATATAGCCAATTTTTATGTAGTTCCTAACGGTTACATAACGGTCAAATTAAAAGATGGAGTTGCTTTTTTCTTAATTAATTAGTAACTCTCTTTTCTTTTCAAATAAATGGACAATGACGAAAATACCTGTAATAGGTCTGAGGCCTAACTGGTGTCCTAATTATCTTGTTTCTTAAGACTCCCCCTAATGTTAGGGTTGTAAATGTCGATCAACCCTATCTTGTTCATGTTTTCTTCAATATATCTTGGATCTAATCCATTCATAAAGATATTTGCCAATTGGTCTTCTCTTCATACAACATGAATTTCAATTTTCTTTGCTTGAATTTTTCTCTAATAAAGTGGCAATCTACCTCGATGTGTTTTGTTCTCTCGTGAAATACCGAGTTGGATGCTATGTGTCATGCCGCTTAGTTGTTGCAAAATATTTTCATTGGTGTTTGAATTTTAATTCTCATATCTGCGAGGAGTTGCTTGGTCCATTTCAGTTCACTTGTGATTGATGCCATGGTACGATATTCTACTTCAGGCACTTCATTGTACTCTGATAATTTGTTTATTGATTTTTCATAGGATTTCTGTCTACAAATGTGCAAAAACCTATTGTCAATTTTCTATCGAAGCTCTCCACCCAATCTGCATTGGAATAGCCACACACATTGTTAGAATTATTATTTTTCATGCAGATTCTCTTTTTCTGGTGTTCTTTTAAAAACTTTAAAATTCTATTAATTGATTCCAAGTGTGGTGTTCTTGGAGCATGCATGAATTGGTTAATATGACTTACCGAAAATGAAATATCAGGATGGGTTACCATTAGGTATATTAATTTTCTTATAAGTCTTTGAAATTGATTTATATCTTCTAATGTTTCACCTTCTTCACTTTTTAATTTATGCTTACCACATATTGGTGTTGAGGCCGATTTACAACCTAGCTTACAGGTTTTCTTTAATAAATGTAAAATATATTTTCTTTGAGAATAAATATGTCTTTCTTAGAATCTGTGATTTATATTCCTTGAAAATATTTTAAATAATCAAGATCCTTAGTGTCAAATTTTTCCTTCAATTAAAATTTTATTTTATTAATTTCTTCTTGGTTATAATGTCATCAACATATAATAATATAATGGTAGAATTATTTCCTTCACATTTTACAAATAAATTACAATAAATTAAATGAAAGCTTAATTTGTCATACCATACTCTTGGGGATTGATTCAACCCATAAATGACTTTATTCAATTTGTAAGCTTATCCATATTTTTTTCTTTTTCATGACTACATGGTACAGCCAGGTTTACCACTTTTTCAAGTATTCTTGGAAAAAAAAGGCATTTTTGATGTCTATTTGGTACAATTTTAAATTTTGATTTACCACACTAAAAAATAAAATCCTAATAGTATTCATTTTGATCACAGGTGCAAAAGTTTCATAACAGTCTATACTATAGGTTTGTGTACATCCGTTTAACAAAGTTCCTTAACCTTGTTGTTGGTTGAATTATCCTTGATGATCTTCTTAATAGTGTATTTTCTACACTTGTTTTTTTCCAAGTTTTCCTATTCCTCTTCGTTTTGTGAGATTACTTCTATCTCACTTTCATCTTGTACCAGAGTGGTATTTTCCTCTAGTGTGGTATTTTCTATATTTGTATTACCAACTTGTCGTAATGCAAATATGTTTGGTATGCCGTAAATTTTGGTTTTAATACTATTTGCAACAACAACATAATGATTATTTTTTATAGGTCTAAATTGGTCAATAAATATTGAGTGAGTCTTTGGTACCATGAATACCACGGGTTGATCCATAATATTGGGTCAATATTTATGTTCCGGAAATCTTAATGGTCGATATGAACCGTTAAACATGATTACCATATGAATATCTACTTGCAGACCATTTTTTTTTTTAGAATTTGTTTCTATTATTAAGATAGGTAGAAAATTACTTGATCTCGAACATTCTAGATCATCCAAAAACAGTGATTTTCTATCATCTTAAAAATTGTAAAAAAATTCTAAAAAAATATAAAACTTGATCTGCAAGCACATATTAATATGAAAATTATTTTGAACGGTTTGAATCGACGGTTAGGATTTTAAAAATGAAAGCATTTTTTCGTATTATGAAGTAAATTGTGATAGGCATAGTACCATAGACTCACTCCTAAATCTTTGATGCAAATCATGTGGTCGGTTGCACTACTATCTAAAATTATTTGATTTTTTAGCAAAGATTTATAGAGTTTGAAGCAATATCACAACATTTTGGGAGATATTGTTGAGCTATCCGCGTAATTAGTTGCTAGATTAGTTGCCTCACTTGATCTTTGTTTTCTTGGACTGGGTTGCTCAGACCCGTTTTCTGACTAAATGGAGATGATGTGTCTCTTTTATTAAACCATTTTTCTTCTTTCTATTTATGAGAGTTCTTTCACTCCCCATTTTTCCTTGCTTTGAGGTCACTGCCTTTTTTCTGTTTCTCCCGATCTTCTTCCCTCTCTGTCGTTCTTCTTTTTGGTCGAAGATGAGAATACAAGAATCAACATCGATCTTGGGTGTGGATATCTTTTTTTGTAATTTGTAAACCTATTAGGGTGATTTTGGTGATTAGTGAGGCTAGGGTTTTGGAATTTTGTTGCGTAGACTCCATCTTTTGTTTTATGTGGCTGTTGAACACTGATCATAATCTCTCGGTTATGGATTTGATCAATTTTCTTGCTTGTTGGAGCATCTCTGGTTGGTAAGCCATAATTTCGGTTCTTTTTGTTTGATATTATTTTTTTTTCTGGGTTTCTGGTACTTTGCTGGTATTGTCTTTGTGTTATCTGTTATTTGGTATTGGCTTTCTGGTATTTTTTTTCTGGTATTTTTCTGGTTTTACTGATATTTCTTGTACTGAACTAGATAAGAACAAACACTCTTGTTATTTTTTTTTTGGTATGGATGGCTGCTTTGTGCAGCTCTTGGTGGCCTTTAAGGCACTTGGTTTATTTTCTTTAATCGGGTTATCAAATCATGGGCTCTGATATCATATTGATTTTTGCGGAATAAAATAATGAAGTGATAAACAGAGAGTATGATGAATTGTTTGTTTTTATTGCAGTCTTAGTATCAAAGTTTTTATAGTGAGGCTTTATAAAGCCAATTTCTATCTAGTCCCTAACGGTTACATAACGGTCAAATAAAAAGGAGGAGTTGTCTTTGTTTTATTAACTAGTAACTCTTTTTTTTTCTAAAATGGTCAATGACGAAAATACCCATAATAGGTCTGAAGCCTAACTAGTGATCTAATTATCTTGTCTGTCAACAGGTATTGTGAACTTAGTGGGATATTAAGTAGTAACAGAAGATCTTTTCAGTCGTTCATAGGCAGCCTGAAATTTGTGGAGACCATTGATTTCCGTCAACTAGATGATAATGGCAACTTGCCTGATGATATATGGAATGTGAAAACACTTAGGCATGTGATGCTAACTCCTCGGAATTATACCTTAGGACCCTCCTCATCTACTGACCTAAGAAATCTGCAAACACTCCGGCATGTGAAGAGCAGAGAATCATGGAATGCACAGTTACCTAAACTACCGAATGTGCGCGATTTAGATATCAATGTGGAGAGCTCGTTTTCATGGGATTTAATGGCCAAGTTGCTTGATACACTGAATCATCTAACCCGTCTTGAATTACATGGCTGTAAAGTACCGCAAACAATTGTGGAGATGGAAAGGTTTCCATTTTATCAGCATTTACACACTCTGTTTCTAATAGAGCAGTCCCCACCCCCCAACAACATGGTGTCACCTGTGGTTGGCATGTTTCCCATCAATGTCACACAGCTTATACTTTCTAATCTCCATTTCAAGGAAGATCTGACGCCAGTGCTAGAGAAGCTTCACAGCCTCAGGTGGCTCCTGTTTAAAGGAGAAGAACTGAATCGAAAGATGAATTGTTCTGCTGGAGGCTTCCAACAGCTATATGAGTTGATATTTGAGAACCTAACCAATCTAGAAGAATGGGAGATAAAGGAGGGTGCGATGCCCATACTCAAGGTACTGCAACTAGAAAATTGTAAAAAACTAAGGGTGCCTCTCGGGCTTCAGTACTTGTCCAACCTCAAAGAGCTTAATGTATTTGGCTGCAACGAATTACAAAATCATGAAGATGAGATCCGCAACGACATCTGCAAACATGTTCCCGACATATATATATGATATGGCCAGCTTCAATATGTAGAATGGTTTCCTTTAATTTATTTGTGTTAGTGTTTCGATCATTTCCGTACTGCTATCATTTTTTTTTTCCTTTTAATTTGTTTGTTTGTTGTATGGTTTTATTCTGGAGTTGTTGAATATGTTTTGAAATCTACAAAAGACAGAAGACTATGTATTTTACTTATAACTGCCAAAATTGTTTTCTTTTCCTTTTAATTTATGTTTTCAAATAAATGATTCTATTTCGGTATAGTGGTGCACATATTTTGCTGAGGTCCCCTCTAGATATGTATTTCAAAGATAAAAGACAAAAACACTGTATCATGTTGATTTGCTTCTTGTTATATTCTGTAAATTTTAAGTTAATTAATTAGACTAATAATTTATAATTACGACTAAATTAAAAATTTTAGTTGATTTACAAACAAATTTTTACGACGCATTACGTGTGAGAATGTTTAAAAGTAAACCATTAGTAATAAAATTTCAACTTGAATATTTTAACGATATTGTAGACACATTCGTAAATCACATCGCGAATATTTTTAAGTAACACAATTCACGTTAAATCAAATTAGTTTCTGACACTCTTATTCTCTTTTATTATTATATTCACGAAATTATCTCAACCCTTCATCGTTTTTCTACACGGATCCTGAAGCAAGCACTTCCCTCTGATTTTTCTCCTTTCTTTTTTTCTTTTCCTTCTTTCCTCTCTTTTTCCCGTCCCTTTTTCCCCTCCTTTACCTATTTCCCCCATCCTCTCTCTTTTCCCTCTGACTCCCGCTCCCCACCTCATCTCTTTCCCCTCTCTCTCTCTCCCTCTCTCATTACCTCCTGGAGACGACGAATCGACCGCTCGCGTTCTCTTTTTTTTGCGAAATTTCCCTCTGCCCCGTACACTGGCGCCGATCGCGTCGCATTTATGCGCGACGACTTTGGCCGCACGACTGTCAGAGACGCCGACGCCTTGAGCCGCTCCCCTCGTACGGCCTTCGTCTTTTCGGGTTATATCTCTCCCTCTCTCTCTCTCTCGCTGCCGTTCGATTTTTGGGCTTTCTTTTTGCTCTCGCTCATTTGTTGAGAACAACTCTCTCTCTCTCTCTCTCTCTCTCTCTCTCTTTTCCGTTTGCCCTCTGATTTCTTGGAACCCAAAGGGTTCGGCTGTGTGTGTGTGCTTGTGATTTTGCTCTCTGGCGCCTCTTGGTGCTGATCTTGGTGTGGTGTTACTGATTGGGGTGCCATTCTGGTGCGGTGTTGTCATTCCCTTCTATCTGGTAAATAATTCGGAACCCTTATTTTTCCTGTTTGTGCTTGGTTCTGGTATTGCGATGTTGTGCTGTGTTGTGCTTGTTTATGCTTGGGTTTGGTCTGTGCCGATCTGGTGCCTGTGCTGGTTTGCTGTGTTGTACCAATACTTACTGTTACTTGTTGGTGATGTGCCTTGTGGTTGTTGCTTACCAGTACCAGCCTTGTGGCTGCCTTGTGTGTTGTGATGTTGTGTTGTGCTTGCGATTTGTTGTGATGCTAGTACCAGTGGTACCGGCACAGTGATGCCTATGGTGCTGGTATGGTATTGAATCTGACCTGTGCTTGATTGTTGGTGGTGCGATCTCATTTCTGTGATGGTCTGTGCTTGATTTGTTTTGGCTTTGCGATTTGGTTTTGTGAGCGGTAACCAGACTTGAACTGACAGGGACCAAAGTGAAAATTAATTTATTTTAGGGGTACACATGTGAAATTCAAACTTTAGGCTAAATATATTATTTCAAAGGGGTCTAGGTGTAAAATAAATATTTTGGGCTTAGGGCCGGCCTATATATATGTATATATAAATAAAATAAATGTATTTGGGCCTTTGTATTTTGGGCTTTAGGCCCAATCCGAAAATCATAAATCATTTTAAAAATTTCTAAATGCATTTTGTTTATTTTATTTATTTTTGGGCTTAGGCCCAAAATCCAAAATTTTAAATTTATATTAAATATGTGTAGGGGACTTAATATTTTCTTTGTATATATGTAAATGTTGGGCTTAAGCCGAAAGTTAGGATTTGAGGAAAATAAAAATTTAGATTTTTAATTGTTGTTTTACTAAAAGTATCGTATAGATAAATATTATACATGTAATACAAACAATAGGATAGAACACAAAAATATATTTGTCGCGAATCCGATCGAGATACGATTAGGAAAGGTAAAAGTAGAACGCACATGTAGGAGTAGCAATTAATTTAAATAATCAAGTAAAATGGGGTGACGAATTACTTAGAGTCTGAGCCTCCTTTCGGTAGGCTCGACTCGAAAAAGTGGTTAAAAATAAAATAAAAGTATATTCGATTTCTAACACAACTACACGACAACTTAACTTCTTTTAAAATTTAAATTAAAAAGGGTACAACTTAAAAATCGGAAAAATCACGTAAACTTAAAGATCGGGAGATGATTAGACTAGCCCTTGGTACATTGCCTCATAACATAACTTGAGCAGATACAAAGACCAAAATGGGCACCGTATGATCCCGAAACACATTTAATTAAAAATATTTAAATTTTATTTTTATTTTAAATTTGAGTAAATATTGTTGGAACAAATGATTAAATTTAAAATAAATACTGTAAAATTATGTAACTTAAATAAATTTCGTTGCTAAATAATAAGGACAATTAATTAGCAACAAGATCCATTCTTTTCACGTATTCTTTAAATTCGAGACAACCAACTTACGATAGAAATTAAAAAGAAATAAAATAACGACCTCGCGCAAATTTTAATCACTAAATTGAGATAAATGAATATGACACGGGTGGGAATCTAAAATAGATAGACGTAGGAAAATCTTCGCGTAAAATATCGTAACTCGCGGTTAATTAGTTACGAATACCCCGACACTCCAAATTATTACCAACAACCCACCTCACGACGAGCTGTTGAAAGTAACAAAAGAAAAATAAGGAAAAGGGTACGTAATCTAGCTAAAATTTTAATTAGTTTAAATTA